>VHZZ01028145.1:0-25617 GCA_009801015.1 Silene noctiflora
AAAAAAAAAAAAGCCATAAGCAAGTTTAAAGGCTTGTTGTGCCCAAAGACCTGTAAAGGGCTATGCCCTCGAAAGCCAGTAAGACCTCGAAACCCCATAAACCAACGCAACTGAGTTCAAAGAATGGCTCCCCCCTCTTCTTCGTTCCTCTCACTATCTATCGTTAGAGCTCTTCACTCTCCTGCGCTCACATGCGCTCTCTAATTCACTCTTCTTGTAACTTGTAACCGTCAACCGTAGAATCTAGTTGTAGATTTAGATAAAGGCAGAGTATGTGAGCTTTATTTTATATTATAAACAGTCAAGTCAACTTCTAGATGCACTGGCAAACAGCATAAGGTAACTCGCCTGCGGTTTCATAAGAGCACCGAAGGTAGGGCCTCGATCTATGATCACGAGTAGAACGATCCCCAATCTCATCGGAAAGGCATGGACCAATAAACAAACAGGGTGGGTTACACGCAAAAGAAGAATTAAAAATTTTTCTTACTCTCGTTCTCGAAAAGGGAATAACGCTAGTTTTTCAATCCTTTCTTGGGCTCGAGACGACGTAGCAAGCGAAACCAGTCTCAGTAAAGACATCAAAGCAAAGTCATAATGGGGCAACTAAGGACTACAATTACTGTTGTTCTTTTTTGCTATGTTCTAACCAAGGCTTCCTTTTTCTTTTTCGATAACATTGACTTGTTTGAGAGCTTAAGAAAAAGAGGGTATTGCCATATCAAGTAAGCTAGGCCGGCGACACCCTCTCATGTCATATCTCCTTTTTATTTAGCACCCTTACCCTTTTCTAAATACTAAATGCAATTTTCTGTTTCGAATCCCTAGAGCAGATATGTCAAAGCATCCATCTCACTTGATATGGCAATACCGGGGGCCCTTTTTGCGTCAACTTCCACTGCAACTTGAAATTCTTATTCTTCTGGGTCTAGCTACGGTAATCTTGCTTGCCCTTTACTCTTGCCCTCTTTCTCGGAAAATTTACTTGCTAGCAACCCATAAATCTCGCCCAAGGAAGAGAGTTTTTGATCCCATCGCAAAGTACGTATAGCTTCATTTACTCTTGACTATTTCTGCTACTGGGAAAAAGTCTTTCTTACCTATAGTAATAGTCGAGGTTTAAGTAGGATATGGGGCGAGCTACAGACATCGTCGAGGAGTCATCTTCTTTCTTTTTTATACTCACTAGGTCTTCTCGCTTGTTTGCTAACAACTTGGTGGGCACTTCTCTTACTTAGCACTCCTACTCTAGTGTAAAAACGTTTCTTAATCATTGTACTATGTTCATTCCAGTCTTTATCTTATATTATTGGTAGGGCAATGGTATGCTTTTATGAATCTCCGGACTCCAGAAAGACATTGCATTAACCACAAGTGGAAAACTTATTAACCTGAAAAGGTTTAAGAAGAGAATGCAAGGGACTTTACTCATGAACAAGAAGAAAAGGGAGGACTCAATCTCACCTTAAAGGTCTCGATCATGTCTCGTAAAAGGAGCTGACACGGAGCTGGGTCTTTTATCTTTAGAAATTAAAACAAAAAAGAAGCGACTCCCTTTCTTTAGCGGCCCCTTTACCTTCTTTGACCTTTTTTTTTCACTGGCTTTCTCTCCACGATCGGCAAAAAAGCAGCTTGTTCGTTGACGTCGATTCCAACTTCTTTTGGAACCATTTTCGTCCCGAGTTGGGTGAGTGCGTGCCAAGCTTCCTAACGAATGGCATTTTTTCGGTGCGTTATTATCTAGTCATTGTCATTGGCCCAGGCCAGCTCTGCAGTCTTTCAATCTGAGACGCATGTGTTGATTGACTCGTACATTCGCTTTCTTTCTCGCAAAAGCAGGTTGAAGCCAAAGTAAAGACTGTTGGAAAATCAAATAAAATAGGCTTAGGTGCTTTCTTTCTATAACCACGCAAAGGTACCTGCTTTCGAATCGACAAGTTAATTGGTTGGTCCAATTCTTCTTCTACTTCTGGGTTAAGTCAAAGAAAGAAAGGGGTTCGAATGTACATCAGCCAAAAGCAGAAGACTTAGCTGTCGCATGAAAAGACTCCATCTAAGAGTAAGCATCAGTGGACAAAGCTCTTTCTTGCTTGGATAGCCGCCTTAGGAAGTCTTGGTCTTCTTTCACACCCAGTCTTAGAATAAGAAGTTCACTTGTACTCTTTTAGAGCATATTAAAAAGCAAAGCGAAACCAATATGATTAGCAAAAGTAGTTTTGGGAGCCTCTTGAGTTCGTCCGAAAGCAAGTCACTTTCTATTCCGCTGAGAAAGGGACAGAAAGCACGGGGGGATCGCAGGTCTCGCTATCAGCACCAGCAAATGATCTTTTTTTTTTTTTACGGAACTTCTCGCAGGAATATCAGATCAGGTCCATCTTGCGGACCAACCTTGAGAATGCGGGCGCAGCACATAAAAAGAAAGAAAGCTTTGTGAACTTCTGCACTATCGCTTGAGTTCATCTGGCTGGCCTTCAATCTAATTCAAATAGGATTGCAAATCAAGAAAAACAAGGATTTAGTTGCATAAGCCTACCTAAACTCAAGTCAAGGTGGGACAAGGAATCTCAAAGAGAGCATTTACAATACAAACCAAAGGGAGGTCGAACCATCCGCTTGCATTAGTAGCCTTTGCTTTGCTGTTCAAGAAGGGGTTGGTGAGTTAACAGCTCTTGGATTAGTTTAGTTAATGGGAAGCATATCTCCAACCTTGAATCTTAATCCGAAGTTTACCTTTTTTCTTAGTATAGTGAGCTTGATTCTGCTCCTCCCTCACCGCCTTCAGGTAAGTCAGACCACTTTATTTTGAGAACGGGAGTAGAAAAGACATGCACAAAGCAGACGAGGATGACGGCTTACTTTACGGTCGAAGTGCAAAATCCGCCAATGGCTTCACGAGTATCCGTGGCCGGTATCCTACTAGCTCGAGGGTTGGCTCTTTTTATTCTTCCACATCTATGCCACAATTTTAGCATTTTCCGAAACAATCAGAGGCGAGAATTCGTGTTTTTTTTTTTCAAATAGAAATGGGAGCAGAGTGAAGTAAAGTCTTGACTTTGTTTTCCGCACGGGCAGGGGAGTTGACGCCTTCATCTCGCCCAAGCCCTGAAAACTTCCTTCTTATTCACCTATTTGCCTAAAATCCTGGTAAAGTCTTATCCATTACCTGGGTGGGCCGATCAATTTCTTCAACCACCCAATCTCTCACGACAAGCGAAAGTTGACGTCTTTCGAAAAGTAATAGAATAAGTTAACGCAGAACGTGGGTATCATTATGAATCATCTGTTTATGTAGGTTTACACCGAACCTTTATATTATATATTATATTATATATTATATTATATATAGTAAATATAATTAATGCCATGAGTCTTCGTTCTTGGTCTACGAAGGAGCGATCCCGCTATGCTCCCATCTGATCAATTCAATCCTTATTCACACCCCACCAGTACTGCCCAGTCAGCTCACACAAGGCGCCTTCATAATATATAGACTCACATGTTATTTTGGAACCCAAGCTTCGAACTTCCCGCCTGAGCGTCAAAAAGCCAAACCCAGGGACCCGCTCCGCATCACCCGACTTTTCTTCCGATGCCAGCTAATCCAACCCAATCAGAGTCTGTTGTTAACTTAGCATTAGCAGAAGGATTTCAGAAGCCAGTCGAAGCGTAAACTAATTCTGGATGAGATTCCGATTGGGGCTTTCCGGCGACGGCTACTCTTCACTGAGGTACGTTTGCGCAAGCCTTATGAATAGGAATTTGACTTAATCTCTGGGGAAAGTCAGTATGTATAAGAAGTCCCGAACTCTCTTGGTTGGTAAAGTAATGTCCTTATCCTATTTCTTCCCATGCCATGTGAGAAATGGTGGCCGATGGTTCTAAGTAAGAATGCAACCGAAGCATTATCCCCAGCTCTCGGCGGACCCACGGGAATTCTTCTTTCTCCCCCAATTTCCCCTTTTCTTGGAACATAAATCTAAAGTAAAGACTCTATAACGAGTTTTGATAGACCGGATCCATCCTTAAATTAAGGTAGAGTTTGCCCAAACAGGGGTTTGCATAATAATAATATATAATGATCAATCGATCATTGAGTTTGATCCTGGCCTACGCGGGAAGACTCACTATATGGTTAATGCATGGGGATCCAGTACTATTCCTATTCCACCAGCCAATCGGCCAGGCCACCTATATCTATCTGATCAATTCTATCTGATCGGCCCGAACAAGAGCTGTCGTAAACTCATAAGAAAGATACTAGCTGAGCAAGAACCTTACTGACTAAACCAGGTTACGGGTGAACATATTAAGTAAGATTATAAGGAGAGGTATACAATACCCGGATCCTAGTCTTAAGGAACGCTATAAAGTATAAGGCTAGTTGTATATAATATAGGAACGGGTGAAGTTTCCGAAGACGAGCCTGTTGGCGAAGCTATTCAACTACAGTGGACAAGGGAATTGGACTTCTTATTGGGTTAGTCTTCTAGTTTCCCAGAGGAAGCAGAATCTTTACCTGAGCAATAAAGAGAAAAGCAGCGCTGAATCCTTGAATTAGATTTGGTAGTTTGCGTGAACTAATTAATTGAAAAACAAGCTATCGACGAAACAGATGAACTTGACGAAACAAAAGCTTATGCCGATGCTGATAATTGAAGAGGGGCCACCTATCTCTAGATAGGAGAGCTTTTTATATAAGAAAAAATGGATCCCTTTCCTTGGACAAAGAATCACGAACCCGCCTTCAAACAAGCTACCGCATTTTCCGGGAGAAAGGAGAGTAAAAACGCGGACTGGTTCTAAAACGAAGCACACAGCAGCAGGTTAGCCGCAAATGATGTCATTGTAACTGTAAAATCTTTCTAAGGACTGGGTGATCATCAGGGACAGAAAAAGGCTATCCTTTGCTTCTCCATTTGATACATCTGTGTAGTCTGCTTCAACCGCTCGAAACAAGTTTCCATGACTTCCTTCTTCTTGTGGCTTGTGAATAAGGGAAGCAAGCGTATGGGCGGGCCAGTTGCGGAATTAGATTCAATCGTAACTTGGGTGAAGCACCTCGGTATGCGTGCGGATCTTGCTTGTAAATTCTCCGGGTTTCTTCTCTATAATTATGACTATCGCCAGAGAAAGAAGTTCTTTCATGATGCATGATATCCCGTAAGGCAAACCCTTGGGATGAACCCACGTTCCAGACATTTTTTTCTTCGCTAGCACCCTAATCTGCTCGTCCACCAGCCTGTCATCCGCTTTCTCAAGGCAAGGGGCGAGCTCGTGTGCTTCCCCCTTAAAGAAGAGTCTCATAGGCGTGTTCGTATTCACGTGCCTGGTATGTATGAATGCGTTTCAGAAGAATATGCTAGGTCTTACGTCTTGATCACCCTTAATAGGTTATGAGAAACCTTCCTTTATATATTGTAGTATCACGAGCTAGCATTTTGGGACATGGGGCTTCGTGCCTTTTCTTACCAAGGTAAACTTCTAATTCTATAGTAAGGCTTTCTAACACGCTCACTGTGTATAATTTTAAATTCTGATTTCATCTTGGCATTGGCATTTCTACAATGTGAGCTAGAAGTCACAACCTTTCCACGACCAGCAACCGGAAGTCGTCTTTCTTGGACTTTGGTTTCGTCTTCATGATGAACATAGCTTTATCCTCCACCCTTTTTATAGAGCGTCTATTTCGTTAGGGCATGGTGAGTGGTAGGGTAGTTCAGACAGAACTCGCTTTCTGCGGTGAAACGGACTTTCAAACGAAAAAAATCAAAAAAATCCCATCTTTTTGGTGACTAAGTAGCTTTTTTCTTACTAAATCGGCCAACCCAAAGCTGTTGGCGAAGGAGAAACCTCGAGCCAAAGCAAGCTCTTTTATGTAGCATCTGGAAAAGCTAATCCTTCGCCAATAGGTGGGGACGACCCCCGTTAAGCCGTGAAATGGGTGTAAAGAAAGGGGATTCATCTATAACATGAGTCAGTCTCCTTATCTTGGTCTATGAAGAAGCGCTCCCGCAAATGTGGATGAAAAAGGGGGGGTTCACTTTCTAGCGGACGGGCATACTATGCCGGTTGGCTGAGCGGCCTAATTAAAAAGCAAAGGTTTTATGCTCTACTAAGATAAGATAGGTTTCACAAAGTGCGTTAATTCGCGTACGAAGGTGATTGAGAGGAGCGCAAACAACGGACCCAGAGCTCGTTTAGGGGGGTCCGACGTTGGAAAGAGAGTCGGTACAGTGGCAACCATCCCAGCATGGTAGGGTTCTAAGCCCATGCGCCCAAACTTTTCTTTATTCGTCGTTAGGAAGATTGATACGTCCAAGTTTAGATCCCGAGCCTTTGCCTAAACTACCTCCCACAGGTTTCATATAAAATCTTATTAATGTATTATAGAACGAGAGTATGTAGTGAGAGGTAGAGTTTTTCTCATAAAAGAATGCAACTGGAAATCTTGCTTCTTTTATTTGAGTTTCGCCATTGCCACACATGTTTCGCTCTTATTGAACTCGCTTAGCGCAGTCGATTGCCATAGATTCGTTCMCCAGCCATAGTTGGGGCGTGGGATTGACTCATTAAAATTCTTGATTGAAAAAAAAAAGTTACTTCGGTAATAGGAAGTAAATACAAAATAGGAGCTTGCAGACCACAATAAGGGCGTCGGGATCAGATAAAATGGTTACATATGACTTTCTTTTTGTCAGCTTATCGGCACTTTTAGATATATGACTAGTTTGCTTTCACGCTTTGCTTTATTAAGACTCTAGCTTTAGTTCTAGTGAAGAGACAATAACAGTATATAACGGGGTCGCAGCTTGGAGTAAAGAGGTACAAGTGCCCATCACATGCTAAGAACATTTTTTTCTATTAGATGAGAAGTCTTAACCCAAAATAGGATAAGAAGGACTTTTTCTCCTATTACGTGATTAAGTATAAGTAAAAGCAGCCAAGCCGCGAAAAGGCTTTCTTTCTTCCGTTCGAGCGGAGCCTCACTTTAATATAAAAAGCGGACTAAGGTGCACCGGTCTATCTCGAAATCCTAAATAAACTATATTCGTGTTAAGGAGATTGGTGTTAGCCATATCAAGAAGTGCGTACACTGCTGCCCACGACGAGGGCTATGCTCCTTCTTTCCTATGCTAGCAAACTCTTTTATCTTGGGTTTGGGGTTCAATCATTCGTCGATACAAGAAAACATGCCACCATCCTTAGTCCAAAGCCCTTTTGGAGATTCTCATTCACTTGTTCCGTTCATCAGGTAGAGCCAGTTCCTCTCAATTCCTTGCCTTGTCCTAGATATACGAGTCCCTTGGGTATTATCCAAACTTGGTACCTATAGAGAAATTGTGACAACCTTGCTCTCCTATATTTCTTAAATAAGTCATTCCCTGTGGTAAGTACGCTTCGCGCCCCTTCTTTCCCTAGGGTTTAGGCTAACTCAAGCGGCTCTCTGACCTATCAATAGCAAGGATTTATCCTCCGTTAATGACTCGCGCTTATCATTCTGCATACTTTCTACGAACTGGATCTGTCCTCAATCTGAACCCTACCTATAATATTCTACCCGCAATCTGCAAACAAAGGATGCCCCGAGGGAAGAGCACAAGAGCAAAAGACAAAGAAGGATGGCTCCTGGAGGATGTGTATTGACAGTAGGGTTCTAAATAAGATAACTGTCAAATATAGAAAAAAATTCCTATACCAAGGCTTTATAAGCTATCTTTTGGCCTAATTTACTTAGTAGATTCTATTAAAATATAATAATGCAATTTATGAAAGCTCCATATACTCTTCGGGGCTCTAAGAGCTTGCTCACTGCCGGATTCTTAAAGCAGCCTACGCGATTCAAGTATTCCACGCGCTCACTAGCATACTTTTCTGTATGAATATGGAAATCAAAAGTACCAAGCACACGGGTCAAAAGAGCAAGATCCAACCCAATGGATCCAGTCCTTATCTTAATTAAGAAAAAAAAGCACTCCGAAACCATTCTTTATGCTTCATAATCAAGATCTCTTCCCTCCCCCTTTAAAAATGGAGTAAGGTGAACATCCTTTATGAGCTAGTACCAAGCTCCGTCATCACCAGCCGGTTCCTGAACCTTGTATAAGACATACAGCAGATGCTACTTCTGTATAAGTATAAAGGCAAGAGGCCCTACCTATGCTCTATGCTTTGCCAGCCGGGGGCCCCCCTTTTTTTATAGCCCATAAATCTAAACTCAAGGCCTTGGTGACAACCACATTACATTGGAGCCTTTAACCTCTTGCTTATGCAAAACCAAAGGGGGGTGTTCTGGGCGCAGCAAGTTCTTTCTTCTCCTTCTGAATTCACGCGAATCCACATAAAATAAAACTTTCTCATTAGGCTTATATTACTTGTAAAGCCCAGCCATTAGGTATACTAAATTCACCTCAATTAGGTTTATTCGTGAAAGGCATTCGGAGGTCGAAAAGGATGCATTGGATTGATGAAAGACCTCGATAAGTCGATAAGATATTAAGAAAGAAGTTTATCTAAGTAGGGGATAGACGTCAGTCACCTCGACTCTTGTTTGGACTATGTTCGAAATGAGACTAACTGAACGGCCTAACCCAACCCTCTTGCGACTTTGACCACTAGCGGCGGAAGCAGGAATGAAATCGAGAATTAATTTTGTCTTTTTGTGCGACAGCCTTCTTTTTTTCATACGAACTCAATTTTATGTATGGCTTTGAACTCACATATTTGTTATCTGATCTTACTCCTTACTTTATGTACCACGTTTAGATTAGAACGGAGACTCATTATCCGCGGCAAGAATACATATCGTCGAGAAAGAAGCAGTTCGATCTGGTGGGGTTATATATATGTGAAAGGTGAGACGCATAGTGCAGAGGGGAAAAGCCGACTTCCACACGTAAGGACCAGAAGGCAATGCCCATCTAATCAATACTGGAAATCTTACTCGAGAACTATAGGGCCATTAGACTTCCCAAGTAAAAACCTTTGACTTAGAATATTATCACACACGGATAGGGACGCTGCATACTTTAGACTTTCTATTGCAAAAATATACCCACTGAAATCTCACTGAAAGGAGGTGTAGCTTTCCAATGCTTCACTCATCAAAAGCATAATTGTTCTCAATGGACGTCTCTTTCTCGGAAAAGCAGAATCCGTTACTACGCTCACTTCAATCATGGGTCGATATTATATCCTCTCAGAGTCGAGCCCTGCACTGTAAACCAGAAAGAAGGCCAAATGAAGCGAGTGGATGATCATGTTGATGAGGCACATCACAGCTGGGTCAGGTCTTTCAACGGCAATTACAATAAACAAGAAAACGAGATGGCCCCATTTGCTACTAGATTGAGACTAAATTTTTTTCATTTGGAAAAAGGGAAACCTGCTATCTTAGTGATGCAAGTACATGGAAATTTATGCCCAAGCAAAACATGTCTTCTAAGATGATTCTTATTTCACCCCAATTCCTGGATTAAAAGAAAGAATTCAAAAGTCTTTCCACCTAACTAGCTTTTCTTTCCGAAAAGAAAGAATGCATTTGAAAAAGAAAGAATGCATTTGAACCTGCTACAGGTTTCGGGAACAGGTTCTCTCGCTCTACTACATGACATGCCTCGAACTAACTCCCGCACCTAGCCCCAAGGGATTTCATGCAGCAAGATTAACTCGTCCGATGCTTTTTGTTAGGTCGATGAGTCCGCCATTTTCTCAAAATCAAAAAAGCAAACAGGCATATAAAAGAAGACTCTTTAATCTCATTTGATGGAAAGAGCATTGATCCTATCTATCGTCTTAGTCCCCGGGAATCATTCGTAACACATGTACCAAAGGCCTTGACCTTATAAGGAAATCGAGGAGGAACTAGTCTAGTTATAGGGAGCGAATAAGCTAATACGTTGAAAGTCTGAATTTGGCACCTGCGTAGCGTTCTGCCCAACAAAGGGTTTCACGCCTCACCTTACGGGTATATCTGTCCAAAAGCAGTATATCGATACAAAGATATAAGGTTCTCAGAGGTTCTCTCCTCTTAGTAGAATCCTGTTTTACTACTTCTGTAATGGTCTGACACCCTCCGGCCTGATCTAACGTGGAAATACTCTCGTGATGAAACTTTTTCACAAGGAGCTTGCTTTGCTCACTTCATACCTTTAATTAGTGATTTCTTATTAATGAAACTGGAGCTTTTGACTTGTGCTCCACTACATAAAAAGGGTAGGAAGAGGCTTTCTCCCTCTGCGCTTTTTCTCATAAATATATAGGAAAAAAGAAGAAATGAAATGACTATCCTTGATTTGGGAGATCCGGACGCAGTTCTCATTATGGCTCCCATTAGTCCTCTACTGCCAATGTAGCCCAGATGGGCCTTTCCAAAAGAAAAGATAAGACGCTAAGCCAATCCTCCCCCGTACCTATTTTCGAAAGAAAAGGTAGAAATGGCGGCACAGCCCTAGCACGAAAATTCTGTTATAAGACGCAAGCGTAGTACTTAAACATCGGAATCTGTCTAAGCGCTCTTCCCCGCTTCCTCTTCTATGATCGGAACTAACGAGTGAAGTAAAGGATACGAAACGCGGGCAGTTAACGCGCGAAAGTAGTGAGTAGGCCGAGTGAAAGAAAGGAGGTTGGGTTTAAACTACTTTCAGTAAAAAAGCATTCAGCCACGTTTCAGTACTTCTTTTCAGAATTTGTTCGTAAACCTCGCCCGTCTTCTTATTCAGGTATTTCATTCCGATTCAGCTTGTCTTAATTGTTACAATTCGAATGCGACTCCACCCGCACTCTCTCTTTTTCCTTCTTTTCTTTGGAATTGACCTATGTTACAAAAGACTTTCATAGAAAATAGGGCATGAACCTGAGTTCCTGAGCAGACTCCATCACGACGAAAGGATGAAAAAAAGATAGTAGAGTCTCTTCCACGTTTGGGGCTTTGGTACGAAGGAAGCTCGACGCTCCAGCCTTTCCTATATATAAACTTGTAATCTTAAAAAAGAATGCCTTATAGTGGACCTTACCAGCAGCTACTTCGGAAGAAGCTACATTCGAAAGGCGAGTTGATCGGGCACAAGCACAACAGAATTGGTTGATCTTCCGCGGGTCAATTACAAGGTTGACTTCGTCTTGGAACAAAGAAAAGACTTTTATAAGGTGAGTTGTCAGATTCACCTTCTACCTATTACCGATGAGATTCATTTTACGTCGCGTAACTATTCTCGTCCCTCGAAAGTACTTTCTTATAACTACCGTTACTTTAACGCCTAGTTTCATATACTTCCCACGTTGGTCTAGAGGAGCTCTAGGGATTAAGGAATTAGTTGTTTAAGTGACGACCCTTTGGAATGGGTCTTTTTTCAACCAAATAAGATTAAACTCGCAGAAGAGAGGTTAGAATATTCTTTCATTTGCTTTCTTATGTAAATTCTTTTTATTCCACTAGCGTTAGCGATCAAAAGTCCTATGAGCGAAGCGTTCTATGTTATAATTCTAGTTAATGTGGGTAATTGAGGCCATGACTTATTTGCGGAACGAGTCTTAGTCTTGTCAGTTTTGGTTGTTCAAAAAGCAAGGAACCGACCGAGGCAGAAACCGCTGGAAAAGCCCCATGAAAGCGAGAACGTTTATACGCCCTGTAGTGGTTGGTAAGTACGACAACGGGCTGTATTCTCAAGCTTTTTGCAAACGTAGAAGGTACCTGGCTAAGTTTTTCAAGGAGGAGCAGACGGAAGAAACAGATTTAATTGAAGAACTTCCAGGTGAAGATGCAATCGAGGAAGTTCTTTTTACAAAAGTAGAGGCTGAGACATGTGCCATACCTTCAGTGCGATGATAAATAGCTGAAGAGCTCGGGTTCTTTTTTTTTTTTCAACTACGTTGCTATCCAGGATACTTTGGCTTATATATTACTCTGATATGAAATAGAATATCAAAAGGGAGGCTAAGCCCTTCGATACGTATGGAAGTATGTCGCGAGGAAAAAGAAGTGCCACTGAGACTACACTACCCTTGGGGCGAGAGTGAGGGAGCGAACGAAAGAATGCAGTGAGTTGGCTGCTGAGCTTGCTTCGAGCCCTGCCTTTACTTATTTGCATTTGGTTCAATCAGTATAATACGCTCACTCTTCTCCTACGGTGGAAGAACTTACTTACCTATGATTTAAAACAGAATCTTTGTCAATAAGAAGTGGGAGGTTATCTCCAACCGAGTAGTCAGTCAGCGACCCAATAAGTAGCCAGCCCACCCCTAGATTACTTACTGTGCGTTAAGTCTAAGAAAAGCTTCGATTTAAATATTTGATGGTACCCAATAAAGATGTGCATCCGGTCCACCCATAAGTCTGGTAAAGTAGTCAGCTCCTACTACTTACATTAATTTTAGTGGAATTAGTAGTCATAATCACTGCTGTTTTTATTACAATACTTATATTCTTTCCGCGGCTTAAGTAAAGGAGAGAGTGTGACCAATTGCACACTTATTCACTTCCTTTTGAGACGCTTATTTCTTGCTACTATCCCTTGACTCGCTTGTTAAGTAGTCGTAGTCACTCCGGTCTTTTGACTCAATTAATGAAGAATACTCTCTTTGTTCTTCTTTTTTTACATATATCATCACATAGTTGTTGTAGGCTATAAACGCGTGGGTTTGGAGATAGAAGAGCGAACATAGTAATATGGAAACTCCGTACGCAATATAATAAAGAACGTTGTTAACTTAAATCCCTTATTATAATATAAATAGAAGAATTAGGTACTAATTAGGTACTAATATAGTAATGAAAAGAAAAAGTTTAGATGAGCATTCTTCTAATTAGAAAAGACTTAGGTAGAAAGAGGGCCAGCAGGATAACGGGGAAAGTCGCCCATAAAGGGGTCAAGTGCAAGAAGTTGCAGACAGAGCAGTACTTCAAGCGAGCCATTGCGCATATTGACTGGTATACCAAAAACGATGTCCTCTCGTACTACCACCGTATAACAAAAGGTACCTTCTCACTTCATCTTTCCTTTTTTAGAAAGCTCGGTCCCCCTATATTCTAAATATTCTAGGTGGAGCCGAGGTCTTCCGTTTATTTGTTGGATGATGCCGGCGCTAGTGTCAACGGCTAAGAAGCTTACATTTAATTATGTTGTTATATTATATATATACGCTACACAATTCAGTTAGCGAAATCTAAATACGATACCTTTACACGACTCTTTTCTATGTTTTAAATATGAGAGCCTCATATGATCCTGTCATTACTCATTATTACTTGTTTCTAATTCAAATGCTCAAAAAGACCTTCAAAGGGAGCAAAGGAAGTTAGAAAGCATTTATCGACAAATGCTCCCGTTTATTAACAAGTTTTTCATTAGCGCAAGTCAAAGTTCTTATTTATAGGAAGATCATTAAAAAGAAAAGACAATAAGGAAAGGAGCTGCATCGTAAAAAATCCCACAGAGACATCAGCAGTAGTAAATACACTTTCTTGTGGAAGCCTCTTCATCAGACAGAAATCCAGTGACATCAGATAAGGAGGGTTCAGTGGCAGCAGATGCAGGAAAAGAGTCTTAATCCTGTTGCCCCCCTAAGATAAAGAAATTCTCTTTGGGAAGACCCTGGAGGCATTCACCCATGAATGGCTGTTAGAGTCAGAATTCAAAAGTAAAAGAAAACACAAAGTCAAATGATTCATCCGTTTTAAAAGCCTCCTCGCTTACTATAAGATCTTATTCGTCTCTAACAGAAGGAAAAGAAAGGCATGAGGCTTGTTTGCTTCGTGGGGATCGGAAGTAAAGGGCATTAGCTTGCAGTCTTTCTCGGTCTTCTTCTTTCCACCTAAACTGCCTCAAATAAAAAGATAACAGGTAAAATGCGTACAACCGTAACCGAACCCTATAAAAAAAGACGCAAAAGAAGGATCGAGATTTCCTATATTCACTTAGAAGAGGTCGAATCATATCATAAAGAAATTTAACACCAAAGTTCCGAGCCTGATTACTTAAGATGGGTAATAAACCTTGTTCAGAAAGGTAAAAATCTTCAGATTTTAAGAAAAAAACCTTCATGATCTCTTTGCGCCTATGAAAAAAGAAGGTAGATTGGCATCTCTTTTTAGACAAAATGTCGGGTATGATTCGTGAACTGACGTTAACTGCTTCTTTGATGATGAATCCGCGCAACTTTTCCAAAAGGCACCTGAGTCTTCTATTTAAAGGTGGTTCCATTAGGGAGAGCCAGCAAATCCTTCTCCCTTATTCTTCTAGTAAAGAAAGGACGCATTCTACTGCATAGATAGAGGCATTGTAAAATAAAAAGAGTCAAATTAGATAAAAACTTTAATCGTACATAATCTCGAATCTAAGTAGTTTCGTTTCGGGATGTAAATCTAAACACCAACGCAATTACCTTTCAAAGAAGCTAAACTTTCAACTATTCCTTTGCTCTTATGTTATAAATAGTAGTTTGCTTAGAATAATAGAATGGAGAAAATTCCCATAGCATAACTTTCTTCCAACACTAACTGCTAAGAGCGGAGAGAGGCCGTTTTCACTTTCTTTTTAGAGTATGGTCTGTAGAGTATGTACCGTACCAACAACGCTTAATCCTCTTCCTTACCTGTTATAATAATAATATACTTCCAGAGCATGCTTTGAAGCAAGGTCTCTCATATGTAGAATGTAGAATAAGATTTGGCTGTGGGGGCGTAGTTGGTTGGTCAGACTAAATGTGAACTCTTCACTTCGTTACACGATCTTTGAGTTTTGGGTTAAGACTTAGTTCAGAAATTTCTTGATGCCTGAACATCTAGCGCCCTTAAGTTGGCTCTTTTAAATTCTTTCTTTTTTCATAGATAGTGATAGTAAAGAAGATTAAGAATTTATTAAGAGTAAGGCGCTAAGCCCTTTACTTGGTTAGGAAGAGTAAGGTGAATTTTAAGCATCAAGACGGCTTTTGGCCAGGAATCTAAGAAGAGTCCATTCTAATAGAATACGACTGAGTTAAGTGACTTGCTTGACTGATCTTGCTTCGTCTTAACATTCTGAGGGCTCTTTCAAGCATCGCTCTTTTTATCATACGTAAAGAAAGCATGAAGAAGCTGCTCCAAATGGACTCTTAAACTTAGAAGACTAACTTGAATGGGAACAGGAAGTACTTTGCGTTCGCCTTCATTTAATGCCAGCTCAAGCATCACATTTTATCAAGGGCAGAAAAGTGGGCATTACTCCTCTATTTGTGAGGACCCCGGTTCTAAAGCTACTACTGATGAAGCCACTACTTCAGGTTCGGGTGGCTCTATACTAGCCCATCCTATCATCTCACCTAGTTCTAGCAAAGAAAGAGAAAGTAAAGAGAAGATTCCTAAGGCTGTCTTCCCACTATTTATGGAGATACCTAGTAAATCAAAAAGCAAGTATCTAGGGCTATAGAAGTAGAATCCGGTAAACAAGCGCGGGCTTGGTTGACAGAAGAAGAGTGAGACGACGCAGCAATAGACAACGGGTAAGAAGAAAAAGCACCCCTTCTACAATCCCTAGTAGCGAAAGAGACGGCCCATGCTAAGATGTATTGGGACAATATGCGCGAGGCCCCGACTGTTATGAAATATCTCGACCGATAACGAGAGAAGGGCTCCTTGGCTTACGCATGTCGTTCTAACTAGCCCGAACAACCAAACTAGAATTCTGACTCCACTAGCGCTTTGACTGACATGCATATTTCTAGCTGAGCGCGGTTCTAACAGCAAAAGCAACTCCGCGCGTGTGAAGCGGATTCATTTGAATAACTGAATATGAAATCCTTATGAATTGATCTTGCACTTTTGTCATAAAACTAGAAGTTTGTTACTAATTGTAGGAATTGGAATACATAATGAAAAGAATCTTGCTCTTTGGCGATATCGTTCTAACTGACCAGAAATCTTTGCCACCATAAAAGATGAAACCTCTTCTTTAATGTGCTTTCTACTAACCAATGAAGCTTTTCCTAATGAAATGAACTTGCTTTGGATGGCTAACAGCAGGATAGATCGCTCAAACAGTGAGACACAGCATCCGAGAGGAATCAAGTGTGAAAAGCTGCTCTTTATCGGTGTTTTCAACAAAATGCTAAGAGTACATTTAAAAAGAAATTCCGGAAGACACCAAAAATTATGTATGATCCGGAAGAGGGTCAACTGCTAAGTATGAGAGCTTTTCTCTCTTTTTTCGCACGAATTGGAATCGATTGAATTTCGTTCAATTCCCGGCAAGTCGTTTTAAAAGAAGCGTAATTGGTTGACGGGATCCCCGATCCATGCTTTCACTGGTAGGAGGTCCTTATAAAAGCTCCTTAGAGATCCCAGATGGTAGTACTAAAGAAATAGAATCCTATACTTAGCCAGAAACAATGACTGTGGTTGATTACAGATAAGAATCCGAGGGAAGAAGAAGAAGCAACCGGGAATGGTTCCGATTGAAGATGGAGTCGAAGATGTCCATTCAGAAGCTAATGCTGATGATGGGTACAAAGGGAGGGCGGTTTCATCAATATCAAGAAATAGCATACCTGTTGTATAATCAGGAATTGACCGCACACTCCTAAAGAAAGCAGGATTTAACGCCCCCTCTAGATGTCAAATCTTACGATCAATCCCGTCCCTCGACTTTCTTCTTTTATGTAAGCTCAGGTTTCATCAGCTAATGCACTCGTCCAGCAATGTGGCAATTGAGGCTAGACCTCTCTGTCCACACCACTTGCTTTAGGATAGTTTGGTCTCATTCCAACCACCGACTCTTTGCGTGCCTCTCTCTTCGCTCAAGTCTTTCAAAACTCACCCGAAGAGCTTGGGCTTCGTGCCCGAACCCTCCTTTGTATGGCTTAGTGCACGTATACTTAAAGAACGAGAGGAATCTATGTAGAGAGCCAGTTGTTAGAAAACAAAACTTTTTTTACTTGCTTTTTGGGTGGTCACTCTTTGCCTTAATAATGCTCACTTTCAATATTTTATGCCAGGTTGGTTTAGACTTTCTTAGTCTATTTACCCATATAAGAATGACTTATATAGTAGACTTTCTCTTACAATTTAGAATTAATGACTCGTATTTCTTGATTTGAAATCAACTCATCGCTAGTAGTGTTCAGCCCAAAAGTCTGCTATTGCGGAGGGGTGTATACGATTCATAATTGAGAATGAAGAGCACAACTGGGAGAAGAAAAAGGCAAGGACGCACTCATAAGAATTATCGACATTAGGATCCCCTTTTTTGATCCATAGATTACTAATAGAAAAAAAGACCCAAGCCAAAAGAACCAGTTACAGCCGAAATGGTTGATGGAGCGGTTGTGGCAGTAGAGGCAGTCTTCCGCAAAACAAATGGTGCAGTCGAAACATTTGCTGACGAAAAAAGGAATTAAGAAGCAGGGGGTATCAAGGGGATTGAGCTAACCCATTCATAGATCGTTATAGATCTGGGCTTCGATAGGAATTTCATAGAAGCGTAAGCGAGCCCTACAGAGTATAGCTAGATGTAAAATCAAATTTTTAATAAAAAAGTTCCGATATTTATTTGAAATTTACTAAGACTTCGATGGAAAGTGGGCTCGGACTTCTTAGACCCGGCCGGTAGCTAGGTAGTCTTGTCATGAAGCCTACTCAGCTCTATACCTGCTAGCTCATTTCGCTTCTTTCTCATGAAAAAAGGAGAGAAATAGAAATATAGACAATGTGAGCCAGAGCTCTTACCGAAGGGGGTCAACTCAGATCAATGCGATGATCGGGTCCAGCTTTCTCAATCTCATTCCTTAGAATTCGAGGGGTCGGTCAAATCTTCTGTTAATTTCATAGAAGAACCTAGTCAGATAAGCCATAAGGCAGAGGGGGGGGGAAAGGGTCGCATATAGCATATATAAGATAAGCTAAGGAGTTTACTAGCTTGCATATGCCGCCATGCGTATTAAGTTTAAGTAAAAAAGTCTTGATCGATCATACATATTACTCGCTCCTCTACCCTATATCTTTTCTATCTTCTTCTGTCTACCCGACCTTTTTTTGCTAAGTGGGTACCAACCCTCTTTTAGTGATCAATATGGTTACTACTTCCTTTTTAGGGCTTTCTCTGAGTCGAAACAACTGCTTTCTCGGAATCTTTCAAGCGACTTTCTCCTCCTTTCTTTTTTTTTTCGCTAACCAAGGTAAGGGTCGAAGCCTCTCTTCCACCTGCTCCAGCTCGATCGGGAGAAAGACAAAGATTCGAGTTTGTAATCTGGTGAACGGGTGTACCCGAAAGGTCGGTTGATCATGAAGCTGCTCCTGGCTAGTGCGGGGACGGCAAGCTCAGCTAAGAATCTTTTTAAAATTTAATATATTAATATATATGGGCTATCCATCCATCCATCCTATCTCTGGGTAGGTGGCTCCTCTCAAGTTTCTGCTTCTTTTTTCACCATGAACTTTACTCTTAACTTATTGGAGGTCTTTGCTTAAATCCTATTCGTTTCGTCTCTCCCGGCCCTTTTAAGGAGTCAGGAAGCATACTTAACTCAAGTATGCCCCTCTACGCGAAAATATCAACGCGTGTTATAGGTGCTTTGTAGGCATCAAATGCTCTTAAGCCTGTTGGCTGGTTGTGACTTTTGAGGGTTTTTTTGTTTTAGCGTAATAAGCCGCGAATGTAACTCAATCTCGCTAAATACAGCCCTCTAAACTAAGGGTAGTTTGTTCTTGGATCAGGTTTACTAGTTGTAAACCCATGGATCATAGACGTTATCCGCTCCATTTAAATTTCTTGTGAGTGTTTTGCTACCCCGATCTTGGCCAACTTCAGTCTCGACGAATGACCTTTGAAACAGTCCTTATTAAATTAGACTTAGTCTTTCATATATCTCAGGTCGGCTGTCCCTTGCTTTCAGAATGAGAAGATCAGATTTCGGATAGAATTGAGGCAAAGGGGGCCATAGCATCTTGGCTCACGTGTGAACCATAATACCCGCAGTTAACGAGTGGATATACGCTCAGATAGACAAGCATACTCCGGCAGTAGACGGGCATATTCCTATAGTTTGGTAAGGGAGATAAAGGTCTTTGCCCACGCATAAGGGGAAACTCCTTTAAAGACTTTTCTTAGCGAACAGGGATTCTTTTCCTATAAGAAAAAGCCGCGTTAAAGCATAGCGTCAGCCACTACACAGGTGCCAACTCTATCTTTGTTTAGGCATAAACGGGAGCTGCTTACGATTGAGGCAAAAAACATTGGAGAAGCCCTAACCGGCTTAAAATGACATTATTCACGTTATTAATGCTGCTTGAGGCTATAAAACCCATCCCCCGCTTGGGTAGTTGAAATATATGAAATGGGCTTGAAGACTTCTTAAAGTTTTATATGAATGAAATTAACGAGTGCAATACAGTGGAATACCTGGAACGAGCCATAGATCGTAGAAAGGCATGCTGCATGTAGATATATTTGAAGTATCGGTTGACTTCGAGTTAATGGATTAGGGAAGTTCATGAGCGAACCCCAACACACCAAGAGAAAGGAAGGCTAAAGGCTACAACGAACTGTTGGCGTCTTGGTTCAGGAGTTCCAGTGAGGGAGCTTTCTTCTTTTTTGCTTTTTCTTTATTGTTCGACGAAACTTTTTTATTATATAAAGAAGGATAGGGTAGTAACCTTTCCACGATCAGCCAAAGTTGGTCTCTGACTCCGACTTCGTCTGGTTCTTTTTTGGTACTCGAGCCATTCTACTAGTGAAACATATATATATATTTTTTCAAATGAAATTATTTAAACAAACTCGCTATTTTCGGACATTTGGTCATTTACGTTACGAATGCCTTTTTACTAATTTGTAAAGTCGTCTGCGTCTGACTATGGTTACGATAAGCAAAGCATCGATAGAATCCTAACCAATATAAAAGCCCCCTTTGTACTGGTCTTTGTTGATGAGCTTGGTTTGTGTATGACAGAGAAAGGGGCAAAGAAAGCCCCCCCTGACAACGCTCTTCTGAAGAAAGCGAGGGGCACCCCCAAGGGGCTCATTTCTGCCGTTTCCTGACGTTGTAGGCTTCTTTGGGCATTAGCCTTTAATAATTTAACAGAGGACATTAGTCTTTCCTGACTTAGCCACCGGTCGTATAGTCGGGCGAAGCCGGTCCCATGCAATCAAGGGAAGGAGATACTAGAATTGTGCGCATTTAGGCGCTAACCGTTCTCGCATAACAGCTGCTTTTAAATACCTAATGGGACAATCATTCGAAAAGGAGATTGAATCCAACGTTTAGTTGAAGAAGATTCTCTATCCAAAAAGGCCCCAAATTTTAAAAATTTCTGAACAATTATACTAAGAGCAGGATGTGCCCGCCGACTTGTGTTGATCGCTAGCGGCGTATTGGCCGGGGAAGTCTTTTCCATGATGGTTTGAACAGACCCCAATAAAGATAGACAAAAAACAAGGGTTTCATTAAGGCTTTTCTGACTTTTACGAGCATTGTAAAGTTTCGCGATAGGACTACTTTTGGGGAGATTCAATTGCGTTGGTTTATGGGTTTATAGATTACGAAATGTACTGATTTTACGGGATGAATGCTTGGATTGATGGGTCGCATGCACAGAATCCTGCCTTTGTTTCTTTTTTACTTTTTTTAAGAGAAAAGTCAAGCCAAGACTACTAAACTATTTTCATCCAATCGAAGGATTGAAGATGCCCGTGGGCCTCGTTGGACTCTTCCTCGGGACGTCAAATCCTTTATAATTAGGTACCAAAATTCCTAAGCTTGTTTGCGTGAGCTGCTTAGTGTATATATGACAAGGGAATTCTCTATTCCCATAAGGTATGTCCATGAAGAACCCAAAGGAAGCTCCCGCTTAAAGCATTAGCCAAACCCATTACTACTGGATTCATTTTGAAAAATTCAGATGTTGCACTGCCCCCTCAGGTCTATTTCAAGCTCCTAAAACTGCTATAATGGCACTGAATGCCTGCTTTTGTTTAGCCAGAAACGAGATTTAAGGATCCAGAATAGGATAAGGGCTTAGACCACCACCATTTATGGCTGGCTAGGATTGAGCTTTATTTACCTTTATCAACTTAGGTATGAAGGAAAGGTGACTCTCATAAGGGAGTGTGTTATAAGTAAAAGGAAAGTTTTCGCGGTTGATCCCGTTCATTTCGAGCTAATCCGGGAAGTGAGCGAGCCGGACCAATGCACCCTGCAAGTTTATGCTATTCCTCCAATAATGTGACGAATTAAAAGGTTTATTTACGGGGTGCAACATCAATGATAGGAAGTTCGAGCAAGCAAGCTTGGTAGTTAGAATGACATTCCTGCTATACCCCTGGTTATCGTGACAAACGTGCCCGCAGGCTACTTATGTTCATTGAAAGAAGGATAAGAAGTCCTATTGAGGGAGATACCACTACAGGTACACAAAGCGTGGCTTTAGCATTCGGGAACATGTGAAGCTCTCTTCACAGCTAGCATTTCAAATGTATGTCCAACTCTAACTACGCTCACCAAGTGAAGGGAAAGGTCCACGTGAATTCCTATGGCTATTATTGAGAAATTTTATCTTGGAAGTACGTATTCCGGAAGGTAAATCCTTTTCGCTAAATCGCTAATTCAAATTATTCCTTCCCTACTGACAGCCTATTTCCTATGGGCGGTCCCCTACTTGGCAGCTGATCTTATCTGGGGATCCTCTTCTTGATGAGTGCAGAGTGCCAAGGCTACCCCTTACTATGATTCGAGTCCGCTTCATATGCCCCCTTAATATAAGCAACAATCTTAGTCTAAAGATCTGCATTGCCTACTTTCTCTCTGCAATAAAGTCCTTGTCAGGTGTTCTAGAATGTCCACTACTGTTGCCATCTCTTCAAGGTAAGTTCTTTTCTCAAATGAGTGTGAAAGGGGCCCTCGATTAGCTAGGTAATCTTGGAAGTTGTTAGGGAGCTCTCTCTTGTCGACCTCTCCTCCGATCGTGCCGGGTCGAAGTCTTTTTTTATTATTCGAGAACAGCTCATAAAGAAGCTATGAAAAGTACGTAAATTAACCTTTAATTATCTACTTGGGTGAAAGCATTCATGAAAAGACGATCGGCAAAGCAAAGTAAAAACATGAGAAAGGTCTCCGGCGGGGACTCTTTTGTGCCAATGCTGTAGATTAAGTACAGAAGGGGTTCAGCTCCTCTCTTTTTCGCGGTAGATCACCTAGCCCAGCTATCTTTAGATCAGACTAGCGCCTAAATTAGACATTCGAAATCTTATTCACGTATCGATCTCTGACTTCATTTTACTCGGTATTTTGTCAATCTAGTGAGGCAAATAACAAGCTTATCCCGGAAGTCGAAAGGGCTTTTCATTATACATACAGGAAAAGAGCGGGTCATCTAACGAAATTCGGGCAGCATCGCAACTTTAGTAATCTCGGTGAAATCAGAACAATTTGAACAACACTTTTACGATATGGGTAGAGCCCTGTTCAGATAGATAGGCAGTGGAAGTTCCGAGATTGCTGAAAACTTCATTCGATATTGACATAAACTTTCCTCTTTCTATGATTTTAAAACAGGAAGAAAGACTGGGGATCCTTGAGATCGGAGCTAACAAGAAACACAGCCGAGACTAAGGTAACCTGGATCAGAGTGTTAAAGAACCATAGAAATATTAAGCACAGGTTTTTTAATACTGGGTTACGGAGTGGGATACTTAGCGAGACGAGAAGAGAGCAAGCGGTATCGGCTTACTTTGGGGTAAAACGAAATGAGCTGCCAGGGCAGCAATTTCAACAAATACTGGAAATGGGGTAAGATCTTTATTCCCTGTTACGAAATAAGTAATTAAGGAAGAATCCTTCTAAGCATAGTTCCTTCTTAAAATTAAAAAAAGATTAGGGTCCCCAAAAAGGAGCTGTTTATTGGACAAAAATGCCCTTTGTTGACCTTATAACGTAGGGTGATATCCTAAGCATATTAATATCAATATGGAGTGAACTTCGCGCCTTGAGTTTAATGAATTTCAAGTTCTTAAAAGAGAAGGTGCTTTTGCAGGTGAAACAAAAATAGTAGTCTAAACTTCTTTAAGATACGTAGCCTAATAAGCATTTAGCTTTGCATTTGGATATGCTCAATTGCTTGGGTCTTTTTACACGGGCGGGATCTCGCACTGATGTTTAAAGCCAAGTCTAAGATCCTATATACTTCCTAGTAAAAGTGAATGAATCATTTTACTCCGGTAATTAAACGTCCTATCTGCCAAAGACGATCAAGGCTCTTCTATTCGTCGAATGTAGGTTCGCTCCATCCCTTACGATTTCAGTCAGATAAAGCGGGTAGTCTTACGACTTAATAACGCAAAAAGGTAGGTTTTGAGAATTCTTGGCTTGCTTGATCAAAAGCTTTTGTCTCAGCCGCGCTTCACTGACGAAAGGATCGCCATGAAAGATGAAAAAAAAGCCCCTACCTTGAAGAAGGCTTGAGTAAGGTAGATGCCAAGACAGTATAGACTCTCGCTCGAAGCCAACTCTGCATTTGACCTTTCCCCATTCGCACTTAGATTGTGAACACTTTTGCGAATGACAAATGAGACTTTCATAGATAAGCGCTTCTTTGACCCAGCTCCCCTCTTTCCTTGCGTGCGAACCGACAATTACTTAGATGTTGTAAGCAACGACCCTTAAGAAAAGGAGGAAGAGGCAATCCCGTTCCAAAAGGAAGAAGCGGGTTCCCCAAATTCACCCATTCAGCGGATGGCCCACCTAAATAAAAGCAAGCAAAGAAAGCAGTTAGAGCCAATGCAGTTCGTCTTGTTGTTGATGGAGCTTTCGGCAATATAATCCATTTCTGGTTGTGATGATCCTACTCCTGTACCTTTAGCCGGGGCGATGAGTGAGAAGGCGCAGACGGAAGAAGAGGCTGCTGTGCTTGGAGAAGCCTTTGCCTTTAGAACTACTTTGCCAGAACAAGGCATGAAAATACGAAGTGAAAGCAATTGATGAAGCAGCCAGTCTTGAGTAGACAGGCCCTAATAGATAGGGAATCTTGTCTAATTCCGTCCCGGGCTTTCAAAGCAAAGAAAGGTGCGAAGCCCTCGACTTCAGTTAGTGACAGTTGTCCCATTTGAAAAAAAGAGCGGGCCAATCTAACAAGTGCGGATGAAGTAAGTAAGGTCACAGTTTCAAGGAATGGATGCTGCTGGGCAGACATCAGCTTTACCAACTAGACTAGTCAACCTAATCCTTATATACGGGTATCTTGATACCTTAGATGTTTATGCCGATGAACAAGCAGATTTAGCGGATCATGGATAGGAGGCCAATGAAAAAGTCAAAGAACCCGGTGATTTCGGATATTAATTGGTACTTTTTCCTATCTTTCTAGAAGAATCTAGGACAGCTAGCGACGAAAACCAAGGCCTGCAAGCCGTGTTAACTGGGGTGTTGGACATAAATTAGTTTGCTAAGCCATAGAGCCGGGCCATAGCATTTGAAGGGCATAACGTGTTAAAATATGTTTCTTTTTTATGTTGGTAAGCCTTTTATTGTCTGGATCATCTGGTTATACTTATACTGGAAAGCCTCTATCCTCTTCTTTCTTTTTAGAGTTATTATGCCTGTGTTTTAAACCATATGTTTTCTTTTCTTCAGTGATATTGCTGTAATTTTTTTTACACGTAAGTAGAGAGAAGATAGGATGAGGATTGAAAGGAAATCTAGCAACAAAGAAAGATCGCGCCTTGCTCGTGTAAGTATTCCTATGATAGACGAGAATCCAGGGCAAAAAGTACGTACGTACTGTTGAAGCATCGCCTTCTTTCTCATCCTACCGTATCAGATAAGAGCTTCCAGGTCAGTGGGGGACCCATCCTCAATGCATTCTGTGCTCAAATACCTGCATGGTATGTGCAATAATGAGATTAGTTCACTAACTCGACCACTAAAGGGGAGCCCGTTCCTCCTCACTCATTCTGTAGCATCCAACTCGCTACATGCCCTTCACTTGTTCAAAACAAAGTACCGGTCGCATAAAAGCTAAGAAAAGAGAGGAGCGTAGTATAGCAAGCAATAGAGAAAGGCTAAGCCGGTCCCACCTCACCGATCAAAGAAGCTATCCGCTTACACATCTATTTTAACCAATGTCAGGTATTTCAAAAGAACTTGGCGGATTTTTCCGATAAATTCAGGATAGGAGATTTCACACGAAAAGGTGAAAAACCCCTCTTCTGGTTGGTCGAGCCTCTTCCATACCGCGAAATCTCGTGGCTTTTGAAGGGAGTGATCTTTCGAACTGGTCACCAAAAAGCATATAAAAAAATGCACTTAATCTATTAAGATAATAGCTGTGAAATCCGCAATTTTCGCATTCGTAACGAAAAAGCTATTAAAAGGAGCAACTTTTCGTGCTTGAAAATGAGTGGGGCAGTCAGGCCAATTTGCCCAATCAGGCTATGTATCCGCCAACCCACATGCTCACATACCACTTTACCCCGTTGATTATGACAGGAGATAACATGGATAATATCTCCACATGTAAATTGTATGCAAAATTTATATAACTTCTTTCTTACCGCACCCATTGAATGAGTCGCCCGAGGTCGTGTCATCTTTGATGTGAAACCCCTAAGGCTAGTCCTATGCCTTGTAATCGGTCATGGAAGCGTTACCTTTTTTTTT
>VHZZ01028173.1:8397-21811 GCA_009801015.1 Silene noctiflora
TATAGACTAATGTATAGAGTTCAGGGGTACACCATAAAATTTCAAAAATGTAGGGGTACACCATAGAAAACCGAAAAACTCGAGGGTACACCGTATAATTACATGGGATGCTTAAGACAACTGAGTCTAGCATAAAGAAAGCTCCTACTCCTAATGTTCTGATGATACCGAAGGGAAAGGGCTTTAAAAGGCAAGGTTTTGATAAGGGTAAGGGTAAGAGTAAGGCAGATATAGCCAAACTCAAATCTAAGCCCAAGTCAGTAAAGGGTAAGCCTTCTGAAGATGTTTGTCATTATTGTAATGAAAAGGGGCATTGGAA
This sequence comes from Silene noctiflora, assembly GCA_009801015.1. Classification (NCBI taxonomy): domain Eukaryota; kingdom Viridiplantae; phylum Streptophyta; class Magnoliopsida; order Caryophyllales; family Caryophyllaceae; genus Silene; species Silene noctiflora. Next base: position 8,717 of record VHZZ01028173.1, read on the forward strand.
GAGGAACTGCAAAAAGTACTTGGAAGATGTGAAGAATGGAAGTGTTGCTTCCACTTCAGGTATTCATGTTATAGAAGTAAATGTTACTAGTCGTTGTTCTACTTCTTGGGTATTAGATACCGGTTGTGGTTCTCACATTTGTTGTAATGTTTAGGAACTAAAAAGGAGTAGATCATTGGCAAAGGGTGAAGTGGACCTTCGTTTGGGCAATGGAGCAAGAGTTGCTGCTTTAGCTGTAGGAACCTTTCATTTATCTTTGCCTTCTGGCTTAGTTTTAGAACTAGATACTTGTTATCATGTACCTGCCATAAGAAGGAATATTATTTCTGTTTCATGTTTGGACATGAATGATTTTGATATTCGAATAAAAGACAAATGTTGTTCTATTATGCGTAATGGTATTTTATATGGTCAAGCTCATATTGTTGATGGACTATATATTCTAAATTTAACTAAACAGGTCTATAACATTAATGCCAAAAGATTAAAAACTAATGATTCTAATCCTACTTATCTCTAGCACTGCCGTTTGAGCCATATTAGTTAGAAACGCGTACAAAAGCTTCATAAATATGGACTTTTGGATTCATTTGATTTTGAATCATTTGAGAGATGTGAGTCTTGTTTGTTTGGCAAAATGACAAAAACGCCTTTTACTGGTAACAGTGAGAGGGCGGCTGATTTATTAGGCCTTATAAATTCTGATGTTTGTGGTCCAATGAGTCATACTGCTATAGGTGGATTTAAGTATTTCATAACATTTAATGATGATTTAAGTAGATATGGCTATGTTTACTTGATGAAACACAAGTCTGAATCCTTTGAAAAATTCAAAGAATTTCAGAACGAGGTGTAGAATCAGCTTGGCAAGACAACTAAAGCTTTACGATCTGATCGTGGAGGAGAATAATTGAGACAAGAGTTTGGTGAACATCTTAGAGGTTGTGGAATCGTTTCACAACTAACTCCACCAGGAACACCACAATGGAATGGTGTGTCTGAGAGGAGGAATCAGACTTTGCTTAATATGGTTCGGTCTATGATGAGTCATGCCGGCGTTCACACTTAACAGATGTCCATTAAAGTCGGTAGACAAGACACCATATGAGATATGGACTGGAAATATTCCTAAAATCTCTTTCTGATTGCGAGGTTTTTGTAAGGAAGTTAATTCCTGAGAAACTTGGTACCAAATCCGAAAAATGCTTCTTTGTAGGGTATCCTAAGGAGACTAAAGGGTACTATTTCTACAACTCATCTGAAGGCAAAGTGTTTGTAGCTCGGTATGGTGTCTTTTTGGAAAAAGAATTTCTTTCCAAAGGAACCAGTAGGAGTAGAATTGATCTCGAAGAAATTCGAGAGACACGGGACATTCCTCTAACTAATGAGAATGAACAACGTTTAGATTTACAAAGAGTTGTAGTTTCTACTCCTGTGGAATCCGTCCTACGTAGATCTGAAAGATCTAATTTTGGTAAGGATCCCGTAAGATATGGGTTCTTAGTGACTGAGCGTCGTGATCTACTATTGGTAGAGAATGATGAGCCAATGTCATATAAAGAAGGAATGATAGGTTTTGATTCCGAAAAATGGCTTGAGGCCATGAAATCCGAAATGGAATCCATGTACCATAACCAAGTATGGACTTTGGTTGATCCACCCGACGGTGTAAAAACCATCGAGTGTAAATGGGTCTTCAAGATGAAGATTGACATGGATGGAAATGTGGATATATAAAAGGCGCGATTAGTAGCTAAAGGATTCAAGCAAATTCATAGTGTTGACTATGATGAAACCTATTCCCCAGATGCAATGCTTAAGTCCATTTCGATTCTTCTAGCAGTTGTTGCATTTCATGATTATGAAATTTGGCAAATGGATGTGAAAGCAACTTTCCTTAATGGAAATCTGCAAGAGGATGTGTACATGACACAACCTGAAGGTTTTACAACACATGCTGGGAAGATTTTCAAGCTTCAAAGGTCCATTTATGGATTGAAGCAAGCATCTTAGAGTTGGGATCTTCGTTTTAATCAAGCAATCAAAGAGTTTGGTTTCCTTAGAAACGAAGAAGAACTGTGTGTGTTCAAGAATAATAGTGGGAGTGCAATTGCATTTATGTTTCTTTATGTCGATGACATTCTCCTAATGTTAAATGACATTTCAATGTTACAGTCCGTAAAAGACTGACCTGGAAGTGGTTTTTCCATGAAAGATATGGGTGATGTAACTTATATCTTGGGCAATAGGATCTATAGAGATAGACCTAAAAAACTCATCGGCCTGAGTCAAAGCATTTATATTAATAGAAGTGATGTAAAGATATGCAGAGTATCGACTGATGCAATTGTTGCAAATCCCTTAACAAAGCCTTTCCCGCAACTTAGACATGAGAGTCATAGAGTTGCCTTTGGTCTAAGATGCATTAGCGAGTGGTCTTAGTTCTTTTATGAGATCTATGTTTAAGTGGGAGTTTATTTGACATGTTTAATTAGTTATATGTAACATTTAATTCTTTTATTCAATAAAATAATTATATGATTTTATTCATTTTATTGTTTAATTGAATATTTGTTCCACAATAGTCTACATTGATAAAATAGAACACTAAGTACGTGACTTGGTTTTGTAACTCTATTTTGATGATGTTTTCTATTATAGTTTCTAATCAGGGCATTAAATTGGAATACTTGAATGCCTTAAATGATTAGTATATGAGCTGGTTGATGACTAAGTTCCTCAAGTCATGATATTGGGATATCAAACCAGGCATATGGGTACATGTTAGAGAACATATATTAGATGGACCCGTTAAGAACTTTACTAAGGATTCGCTTAGTGTCAGTGAAGTTTCTTATTACTAGTTAGTAGTGAATATACAGTCTTTAGACCTAAGTTTTTGACTATTCTGTACATGCTAAGTAGTTGGTTTAAACGTTAGCCGTGACTGGTGACTATAACGGCAATGATTGGACTTATTATGGATCATGTGATAGGATGTGGTTAAACAACATGGGATTTGTTCATTCCTTACTGAAGGAAGTTTATTGTTTCTGGCCTCTCGAAGAGTGTGAATTGTAAAATGTGTGACCGGCCATGCTCAGACGAGGTGATGGTCAGTCGTCTGCTTTAAGAATTCAACTCAGAGATTCGGGAAAAAATGATTGAGACATATAAGGTTGACGCTTTTCCTACCTTAGTCTTTATTGGAACAATAGAAGCAAAAAGACAGATTTAATTGGACACAGTACAAGTGAGAGACTGTTGGATTTATGTCCAGAGTCCAATTAAGGTAACCCGGTTTATATTCTATGTAACCGTAACGTTTTGCTAGAAGCCGCTTACGGACTGAGTCTTAAATGAGTTTAAGGACTCATGTAGAATTAAACGGGCCCATTGGGTCACACACAAGATGAATACAGTGTTTCCTATTTACAGTCAGACTGAAATATGAAAATAGGGTTCTAATTAGATTAGACCCAGATGCGATTAAGGTAAGAGTTTAATTAAGAAACTGAGTCTTTATAGTTCCCTATATATACAGATATATGGGAGTCAGTTTATATCATCCTATTCTCCCCGTGAGTAATAATAAACCCTACATTGCGTACTAGCATAAAAATCGCATCTCCTATTCATACGTGTGGATACTAGTGGAGGCACTACAATTGGAGTGCTCTTGATTAGTTGTAGCAGTTGAGTTATCCCAATCCGGTTCTTATTTTTCTTATATTACTGGATTTTATTGCTCACGGATTTATTCCGCTGCGAGATAATTCGATTGCCCTATTTATTTATGTTTAATTATGATTTCTAACATGCATATGGTCCTGGAGATTTCTCTATTAAAATCGTTTTAAGTACCGACAAACCCTTCATGGTGTTGATGAGGTGGAGGGTAAATGAGTAAATAAGGGTAAATGTTGATGTGACAAAAGGTTGGATGTTTAGTTTGTTGTTTTATTATTATATATAGATTGGTAAAATAAAACAAAAATGACAATCCATTTGCGTTATAGTTCTCTTAACACACGTTACATACAATATTTACGCGTTTTCTCTCTTTGACATTTGTATTTAAAGTATGATAGATGATTAATAAAGATGTGGTACGTCGGTACACCCTTAGACCTCTTAAATCCCTAGTTTTAGATGTACCTCTCCTCCCCACCTTAACCACGCGTTTGGTTTTCACTGTTAATTTCAAAGGATCTTTGAACATTTCTGACAATGAGTTTCATTTGTCCTCTTTGTTTCATCATCAAAATATTCTTGTTGCTCATTTTCCTTTTAACCTCATTTTAACTGTTATATCAACTCTCGGTGCTCCTTTAGATGTTTCTCCTTAAGCATATCTTATTCTAAAAATAGTGCTCTTACCCTCACTTTACCATTCTTTTCTTGGCTCAGCCTTAAATCATTATGGTCTACTTATACCCAGAACCGTATTTCTCTGTTCTTCTAGCTTGTTTGGTGGAGTATACTCCCACATAATTTTACCTTCTTCTTTCGGGCTTTGCCAATTTTGCCTTCTTATAGCTTGTGTCATTCGCATTGTATGAGACTGTCCCTCATAGAGCTCTCGTAAGCTCCCCTTACCTTTTACTCATTTAATTTGACCTCCAGCATAGACTATTTCTGTTATCTAATTTGAATTGAAATTCTCTTTAGTTTTATGACATTTAAAATTTTACATAACTGTATATAGCATGTACATCACCATCCACATTTTGTGGGGTTGTCCCTCATTTCACAATGTAGGGTTTTTGTCATCTCCTGCTTGCCTTCTACTCCTTTAATTTGACCCCCGGGCTAGACTATTTCAAAACGTTAAATCATTCCAACTTGTCTTGCTTACTCTGATACTTTCTCCTTGATCATTTTGTGACTTTGGTTAACTCAGTGTTAGACCCCTTGGACCTAGACCCATTGGACCTGCAATACCTTTCATTTACTCATTTTCATTGCTTCTTTTGGTCTCTTCCCAACAATATTGAAACCCGCCCTGAAACACCTATCAACCCAATTTATTGTTCCCCTTCTTATTGTAACACCCCCATACTCCGAGCCACCTTACCAAGGACTATCTCTGAATAAAGGGATGCTACCGTCTCGGTTTTCCGAGGCAGTGAACATCATAGAAATAATAAAGAAACATTATTAATATAAATATAGTTTAATGAACACAAAACCATCCTCCAAAAACGGAGTACAAAGCCAAACTTAGACAAAAGTATAACTAATATCGTCCGCGGAAGCTAATGTATATCGTGAGACTCCACCCTGCTAAACCCGTCACGCAGTCAACAACCATCATCTTCATTACCTGCTAAACTAACTGCTCACCATCCCCGAATGGATCACCACAGTTTTTAAAACATTAAACGGGGTCAGTCACCAGAATAACTATATACGATACAATGCAAACATAAAGTAAAGTACCACACCACATCACAAGTAACCGACTACACACCGAAGTGTGTAGTCCTGCAAGTGGGGACCGCAACCACACCACCTACCACCCGATAACCCAATTCCCTTAATGTGTGCATCCCTCCTGCGCTAAGAGAACGCATGAGGCGAACAATGGGGGTGAGACCACCTCTCACAATGGTTCACAATTACAATATCAATCATCATAGCAACCACACCCATCACCAACACCGTCCACCCATCCCTCCTGTGCTGAGAGACGCAAGAGGCGAACAATGGGGGTGAGTCCACCTCTCACAATGGCTCACAAAAAATATCATAATACCGATCACATCAAAATCAACCCAACACCAACATCCACCACGCCAACTCCGCCGTCAAAATCACAATCATAGAATACATCATAAAGCACAGTACAACCGTCACATTAATATGCATATAATTCAATAGGCAAGTGAGTAGGAAAACCTACCTTAATCAGCAATTCAGAGCAATCAAGTAATCAGAAAGCCTCTTCTATGAAATCTCCTCCTACAACACATTGTATCGTATAAGACACAATCCCCTCTATAAAGCCCCAAATCAGAAATTAGGGTTCTAACAACATATTAAAAGACTCGATCGAAGACTTACCTTTACAAATACGATCTTACGATGCGTAGAAATCCCAACAAACAATTAGATACACGTCGCGGAAGAGAAGAATCAGAAGGAGCAGTAACGATGTTTAGGTTTTGTTTAGAAAGGGAAATAATGAATTACTGCTTCTCGTTCTAATATTTATACTTCCCGTTAAAAACCCGATACGAACCGGACACTCGGTCTAGTACACGACACTCGACCGAGTACAGGCCACTCGACCGAGTGCAGACCACTCGACCGAATGCTTCGCACTCGACCCAGTTCCCCAGTTCCAGAACACTGACAGACTGACACTACTGGGCACTCGGTCGAGTACCCTGTACTCTACCGAGTGTCCCTATACTAAAAAAAATACCGATTATTACACTGATTCCCTTGACACAAATTAATGTTGTCGCCTCCTTTTGCGCTACTTATGTTTTTGTGGATATTCATTGGAATTTCCGTGAACATTTGGGGTGGTGGTTAGAAGGATGAACTTTTAAGCGTATCGTTCCTTTGGAGAGAACTACTTGCCATTTAGGTTAATCTTTTTCTTTCGTGCAATCGCGTGGATTATTTCATTATCAGGGCAGTATGTCTTTCTGCTGTCAATATGTCGAGTGATAATTTATGTGCTCAAATTGTTTAGTAACTCGACTACCATATCTTTTGATGCAGAAAACTATTAAGAGACTCACCCTGCTTGAAAATCGTCTTTGAACCAAGCTGAGCTAATACCATCATAGACTATTCTAGGATTATTTGGTTTAGTTATTAAATGTATGTATTTATCTTTCTCCTTTCTAAATTTCTATGTTTAGACACTATGTTTATCTTTATTGGAAATATTATCTTTTTTTTTTCTTTTTTTTTTTTGGAAAACACCCAAAGGATGTTGCTTTAATAACGAAATATCAAAGAGTACATTATTCTTAGCAATTGGTGGCAACACATCCAACCACGATGATCTAAAAAATGATGAATAAAAATTCTTATTTTAAGTTTTTTTGGTTGAATTATTGATTTAATCCAAGTATATTATGTCATTTTTAAATGAATGGGTTATTCTTATCGGGTTCATGTCAAAATATCTCTACTCTAACCGGACCCATTTAAGTTTCGTTTCTTGTTCATGTCAAGCCAATTAGTTAAATGGGTCACTACGACTTAGCCTTAACCTACTAACTTCGTGTTGAGTTCGTGTATTGTCTATATTTATGTACTAATATACTCCCCCAGCTCCGTCCCAATCAATTGTTGTTCTTTGGTTTTGGCACAAAGATCAATGAAAGAGGAGGGGCCCAATTATAAGATGACAAGTGGACCAAATTGAGTGTGAATGATCAAATTGTTCATCAAATGCAATCCTAAAATAGAAAGGACAACAAAAGACTGAGACATCCTAAAATGTAATAGGAAAATAAATGACCGGGATAGAGGGAGTATTTGTTATGGTTGAGAGTTTTCACTTGAATTCATTTCCCCCCAAGACAACCAACAGGTTTTATGAAATTCACATAAATTGCAACTTCATATGAATCTAATTACTTTCACGGAAATTTCATCTTTCCATATTGAACCAAACTTCATATTGGGTGTTATAATACTACACTATTCATCACTTTTATGGTAGGACACAATAACTCCATTTCTCTAAACAAGAACTACATACTAAGCTTCCGAAAGAGAAAACTGTGACCTTAGCCTCGCGCAAGGTATTGAACCCTCATACGTACAGACTCTGTCTTAGGCATCAGAGAGGGACCTCTCAATACCCCCCAGGACCCGTTTGCTCACATGTATATGCAGGTTATTTCCAAGGAAGAGGCAAGAAGTTAAATAAAGAGTCTCAACGAGGACCGCGTTGATGCATGACACTTAGAGAAACGTTGACTTGATTGTTTTTTACCGAAAAACTAACATTAGGAAAAACTAACCTATGGAAAACACATAAGTTGAAAAATGTTCTAGCGACTTAAAGCAAAGTCTCCGAGTCACTTGCACTTAATGTATAAATGCAAAAAAAAGGTATTTAATCCCTTGACGATTTTGCTCCAAACTCAATTGCTTGTATATTCTATTTTTATTTACAATTCACTAGGGTGTTTAAGCCATTTAACGACTTTAGTGGAAGTCGTTTAGACACTCAACAACGTCAGTTGTTGAACGTCAGTTGTTGAGCGACTTATGTTGTTCCTCAGTTTCGTATATCCTTATCTTTTGACGACCCATTTTGCGTAATATTTTTCACGTAATCCAATTTTATTATTTCTTAATTTATATTTAACATTACCAAAAAAATAATAAAACAAATTTAAAAATGGCATTTTGATTAGCGATTAGTCTTGCTTCAGACGCACCATTTTGATTTGAGCAATAAGACGAAATTTTGTAATTATTTTACAGCTAAATGTGACAACTATTTAAAAACAAGTTAGTATAAACAATAATACCGACTCTACCATTATGATAAAATTTAATCATAAAATGATAACGTGTCCGAAATTATTGATAAGACCAGCTAACATTAAGAACTAGAGCCTGTCAAAATAAAGTATTGATAAGCGTATGGCAGCCTGCAGCCCTAAACAAGAGTGGACCCAAGTCTAAAAACAGACACAATGCAATTAATCAGGAAGAGATCGAGAGGGAGGGCCAACTGTTTTAAGGCTGTTTAAGGTGGAGTGTTGGCACTTGGTAGTTTCACACAATTTATCAGCATGGCTATAAACAGACACACACATTGACACATGCTATCCCACCTGCCAGTTTCGGCCAGTTTTTGACATTTTTTGTGGACAGCTCGTTACAATTTTGTTTAAGTTTAAAAGAGTTTAAATATATTCATTCATGGACATAATTTATTTATTTATGAACACAAATGATTATTATACTCTTATAATTTTTATATTATTTCAATTCAAAATACCCTAAATTCTAACCACCAACCAACCATGCAGACCACCGCACCACCCTTCTTCTCCACCCCAGACCTCAAATCGCACCACCCATGCCGCCACCGAACCGACCTAGTTACCACTCACCATCCTTTCCAATGTTTCCAATTTTTATTAACCCTAATTTTCATAAACCCCCAATTTCATGAATGCTAAATAAATTAATTAAATCTTTTTATTTAATATAATTGATACAAATTAACTAAGTTAGATTCATTATTTGATTAACTAATTTTCATAAATCCCGATTTCATTGACTAATTGATTAATTTTGAGAGGAGGGATAGAGAAAAAAGTTTTCTTTTGTTTTTAGTAGAAGGGTATGGTATGGAAAGTAAATGACAAAAAGTCCATGAAAAAAGTAATTTGTGTACATGAAAGAGTAACTACAAATGTATTTTAGCAAGGGCTTTTTTGTTAATTGCACGATCCTGTTGACAGTATTTTGAGTTCAAACTGGTTAGATCTGAAGGTCGTCCAGTTTAAGAAAATAAGGTTAAGTTAGGTTTGGAAATTGATCGATCTAAATTTGGGTTTGAATCGAACTTGGTTTGACCTTCTTTCCATTTTCACACTTTTACATATACATATAACTAGAAGAAATTGCGGAGTAGTTTTTTTAAAAAAAATATATTATAATTTGAAAATCAATACTATATATATATTCCTGAAATTAACTCAATTAAGGGACTTCAATGTAATTAAATAAATTTATATAAATTAATTATATTATATAGTTTTTAATCGATAGCACCGTGCGATGGACCCGACCAAGGGACTTTAATGTAAATATTATATAGTTTTGGTTTAAGCATAAATTTAGAGAGTATCAAAATATGGTAATTTTCCTTAAAATAAACATGCCACACTTATACTATTAATTAGTATAAAGAATGTTAATTATTTAACAGAGACAAATATAATATAAGTATGTTATATTTTGGAAACTATTAAAAGGTAAATAAATCAAGCTAAACTTCAAAAAAAATTATAATATTCCATAATTATTTCGATTTGTTTTAATGCATATATGTAATATATTTATATAAATATATAAGTCTAAATATATAAGTCTCTAAAAATTGTATTCTTAAATAGTAAAAATAATTCTGTTAGTAGTGAAAAGAATTGTAGTAACATTGGATATATAATAATATGATAGTAATCACTCATTTGAATAGTAAGTGAGAGTAGTGAAAGTAATAGAAGTAACAWCGGGAGTAATGAAATTATCAATATTAATACAACAGTAGTGAAAATAACAATAATTACTTACCAATAATTACGGCGGGAGTAGTGAAAGTAACAGTAGTAATAACGAATGTAATAAAAGTAACAATTTAACAACAAAAGAAAGTATATATGAATAATGAGTTAACTAATTGATTTAAGGAAAAATATTAATAACGGGAGTAGAGACTTTGTCTCATAATTTATTTCATCGTAATTTTAAGATATGACATAAAAAAATATAGTAATGATAAATTTATGAGTTATGCAACTTTAATGTAGTTTTATTTAATTAAACATAAATTTTAATGCTAAATAAAGGTAGCCCGGGCGGAGCCGGGCACCAATACTAGTTTGAATATAAAACTAAATAAACTTAAAACGTGCTGAACGAAATTCCGATCCGAGCATTGTAGAGCTAAGGAACATCTCAAATTTGGTTGAGCTCAGCTCAAGCTCCGGCTCTAATACAACTAGACCGATCTTGAACTGAGCTTTGACTCAACTGATTCCGAAGGTTGAGCGAGCCAACTCGAATCATTTACATGAAATTTGTCTGGCTTAAAAGGTATAAAATGGGCCCAATTAAGTGGATACTACTTTTGATTGACTAACACTTGCCTTAGCGTAACACGAGGTTAAAAGCCTACATGTAAGTACACACAGCCCAATATGCAGCCCAGTTGAAAATGCTACAGTTAAGCTCACGCAAAAATCAAAATGTTTGTTCTAATCTGGACTCAGCTAAATGACCTCAAATGCATCCAAAAGAGTATCAAACTATCAATCATTTATGGACGATTTGGGTCGCTTCCATTTAGACTTCTTCTTGTTATAATACTCCGTAATATACTCCCTCCGTCTCTAATTAGTTTATCTTTTTTTTTTTCTTTATGTGAGGTATCAATACTATATATATATATATATATATATATATAAAATCCGAAAATTGAGAGACTTCAATCTAATTATAGTATTTTAAGTAGATTTCAAAATAATATAATATTTCATAATTATTTCGATTTGATTTAATGCATATATGTAATATATTTATATAAATATATAAGCTACTTAAAATTGTATGTCTAAATAGTAAAAGTAATTTTGTAGTAGTGAAAAAAATTGTAGTAACATTGGATATAGTATATGATAATAATCGCTCATTTGAATAGTCAAAGTAACAATATTAGCAGCGAGCGAGAGTAGTGAAAGTAATAGAAGTAATAACGGGAGTATAGTAGTGAAATTATCAATATATATTAATGCGGCAGTAGTGAAAGTAATAATAATTACGGTGGGAGTTGTGAAAGTAACAGTAGTAATAACGAATATAATAAAAGTAACAATACTAACAACAAAAGAAAGTATATATGAACAATTAGTTAACCAATCGATTCAAGTAAAATATTAATAGCGGGAGTAGTGAATTTATCTCATAATTTATTTCATCGTAATTTTAAAATATGTCATATAAAAATATATTAATGATAGATTCGTGAGTTATGCAACTTTAAAGTAATTTTTTTTTTAATTGAAAATAAGTTTTAATGTTAAATAGAAGTAGCCCGGGCGGAGCCGCACCAATACTAGATTTAATCAAAAGTCAAAAAACTGATTGAGATGAAGAGAGTTGCAAGAGTTAGTTTGTCTATATGTCCGTAATATTGTATAGTCGATTAATTCTATACAGCTACAATGTTCTGCAAGGAGTCGCTTATAGTTTGAGTCCTAAATGAGTTAGAATTCAGGTAGTATTAGTCGATCCTACAGGGTCACACTAGATAAGTTTTGCGCAATATTATAATTAATATGGATTAATTATAAGTAAAGGTAATAAGAATAATAAAGATTATTCGTTCTATTAAACTTTCCTTATCCTAGATAGTATAGGAATCACCGTAAGGGATAAAAAAAGAAGACAATTGTCCTTATGTTTATACTAGCATACACACTCATATTGTGTGGATACCGGCAGAGGCGCAACACTCGGGGCGTTATTGTGAGACAGTCTCACGAGTGATATTATTAAGAAGCCGTTATTTGGGTTTACTATTCTTCTTATTTTTATTATTAACATCGTTTTATTGCAATTTTTCCGCATCCAAGTTTGCTAACCACCCTTTTACTTAATCTTAATACTTAACATGCATGAGATCTTGGGAATTTTGTAATTCAAATCTATTGAAAATCGTTTCAGAACCCTCAGTGGTATCACAGTGAACATGTTTTGTTAAGTATTGGATTAAATAGTCGCACCTTTAGATATAATTGTTGTATCTGTTTGTTTGTTCTAGAGTTACAAGTTTGAAGTTTTTAAAAGGATTAGTTAACAAGAATACTCTGAACTATTGGTGGTCTTCTCAAAATACTCCGAACTTTAATTTAACTCACAATATACCATACAATTACCCCCATCTTCTCGTATTGCACTTTGCTCATTTTTAACCTATAAAATCAAGTCAAAAGTCATGTGGATGGTGGTGGATCCAACTAGCATCACTACATAACCACAATCACTACCTTCTTCTTCTCCATTCACACCATAACAACTACATAAACTACCTCTTAGCTACGCACCACCACCATCAATACACGTCTACACCATTGCTTTAACGCCCCACCTACACCACACTTAACCACCAACTGGCCCATTCACGCACGTTTCTCCACCAACTGATTCATGCCATGTTTCTCCACCATCTTGGCTGTAACACCTCCATACTCCAAAGTGCCTTACAAGGCCACCCGAGGTACGAAGATGCTACCATCTCGGTTTCCCGAGGCAATGATATTCAAAAGACAATAACGAAACATCTTAAATAAAGTATTTAAATGATTACATAGTTCCCAA
>VHZZ01028176.1:1678-12987 GCA_009801015.1 Silene noctiflora
CGAAATTTATTTTAAATAACTTGTTAAATTATTTTTAAAACTTAAATTTGAAATTGCGGGTGTTACAAACATATCAACTTGTAAGACTTACTGCTTTCCACATGAACGAAAATGACAAATGAATCATATAGGTAGTTTTTAGAAAAGGATTTTCACATAACAACACATACAAGTCAACCAAAGGTTGAGTACGGACAAATAAATACAACGCAAAAAGCCTCGAAAGTAGTAGCGGTATTAAGAGGTGTACGTTCACAATTCAATTTCAATTTCATAATCACAACAACATCTAAAAAATTCTCAATATCAACAATATCACAGCCCCAACATCGAATGTGCACATCTCTTTAGTAGCGGGTTTACTAGAGAAGAGACTCTAAGGGACAACCAATGATCAACTATAACCGAAGGGCAATCGATTACCCGTACCAGTCCTTTAATAGCACAGTTAACAAGTTCATGCACTGCGACACAACACTTCCTTGAATTAATATTCTCAATTCACATAATAGCAAGCCAATACCGTTACCACACCATAATAATAATAACAACAACAACAACAACAACAACAACAACAACAACAACAACAACAACAACAACAACAATAACAACAACAACAACAACAACAANAATAATAATAATAATAATAATAATAATAATAATAATAATAATAATAATAATAATAATAATAATAATAATAATACTATCATTGCACGCATAAGTCAAAGACGAGTATGGATGAATCCCTGCCTTTTAGCAATCTAAGCATAATTAAAGAGCACTCTAAGAAACAAGAAAACAATAAATCAAACCTGGTCCTCTACGAATCCATCATCTACAATCAATAATTACATAATAACTACTAGCTACCCTGAATTAATCAATCTATCATACTCAATTATTAATTCTCACAATTTCCCCCAAATTCTAGAGTTAGGGAATAATCAAACTAATAAGACAATTATAGGACAAGAGAAATTAATGGATTGTAGAAGATTAAAAAATTACTTATAAACAAGGAATTGATCTAGATCAAAGTATATTGAAAATCCTTAAATTGATTTGAAAAACAACCATTTTCTCTCTCTCTCTCTCTCTCTCTCTAGAATGTACGAGTAGATGTGAGAGTTTAGAATTGTAAAGCAAAAGTTGCTAGAGATCTGATTTGTAATCTTATATAGTATTTAGAAGTAATTAGGAAACAATTGGGAGTAATGGGTTACTTAACAAAACACTAACCACAACTCAAAACCCATGAAAAACCACCATAAGCTGTAAATATGTCTGACTCGATCAAGTGTCACCACCTCACTCGATTGAGTGACAACAGATCGATTGAGTCATACCATTACTTGATCGAGTGCCCCCAAAATAGTAGCGAAATTCAAAGTCTGGGAAAGCTACTCGATCAAACAACGCACACCCACTAGATTGTTAATTCAATCTTTTAATGAGTTTCATTATATAAAACTGGATTGTTAATTCAATCTTACAAGTATCTTCATTGAATTACATCTAAACAGAAGTCGGATTATAATTAGAGTTCATAACGCCTACTTCTAAAACTGAAACTAATAGATATCTACTTCTCTTGAATTGTGTCTACCTCTCTCTTAAGTTTCCCTTTCTAAGATATTGTTCTAAAGGAATTCGAGTCTTTTGTAACACCATTAATAAAAAATCCTAACTTAGTGGGATAACCAAACCAACCTCTATCAACGACCCAGTTATGTAGAACAAAACTATCAGCATCGTACCAAAAACAAGGACAACCAAAAAATAAAAATCGGCATGTATATAATGTAGATTGTTGATGTGGTTGTGAAAAAGCGCACTTTTAACCCATTAAAGAACCCTATTTCGCATTCTTATTTTCACTTATTAGGGCCATTTCGGCGTATTTAGCTTCCTATTTGATTTTCTATGAGATTTTAGCCCATTTGTAGAAAAGAAAGCAAAATGAGAGAAAATCGTGCATAAATGGAGCATTTAGGAGCTTAATAGACGATACTAATGGCCAAGCATCAAGAGCAGGCCAAGGCCGAGGACCCTTAGATCAATAAAGCAAGATTTTGGATGGTTTAGGAGACTAAGCCCTACAAGTTATGGCTCAACAATGATGATAAAGGAGCAAATACTAGAGGAATTCACACGGAACCAAAATAAGAAGTATTTATTTGGCTCTTAAACTATTATAGATAGAACGACATCGAAAAATCAAGTGGGGTAGGTTTTTGAATCACTCAAATAGGAGTCTGGATTAGGAAATGGCTCTTGTTTAACGATCCGAGCTAGGTCAACTAGCCCAGCTGAGACCAAACTCGCCCGAGCAGAAACCAAGCTCGCCCAAGCAGAGACTAAGCTCGTCCAATTTCCAAGCTCAAGTTCAAGCACTGTCTCAAAAGTCGCCCAACTTATCCTGAAGTCGCCCGTCTCCCTGATGTGACTTCCTCCTTGTACAACACTTTACCTCCTAATTAATTCTAATCTTGTAACCTATATAAATACCCTAATTTGTAATAATTTGAGGGGATGCCTCGCTAGTTAGAGGATTAGCCGCTCTCTAGATTATATTAGACTTAATCTTTCCCTTATTAATGTAATCTTTCTTTAATTACTCTTAAATCACATTTAGATCTAGCCTTGTTCTTGGATTTCTTTCGGTTTTGTGTTGAAGATTAGTGACAAGTTTTCATCTTTTTTTTTTTTTTTTTTTTTTTGCAAAACATTATCATTTCATTTCATATATGAAAGGAAATTACATTTGCAAATAATATCCACTAGAAAATGACATCAAAGTAGACATGTAACTAACTAAGTAAAGAGTCCACAATGGAGCTATAAGAGTATATTTCTGCCTTCATTAGAACTCTAACTGAGACCAGGAACTTGATATTTCCTACAATGGACATATCATCTGTCTTCCTGGTCGTGAATATTTTTCTATTTCGTTCTTGCCAAATCTGATTGAACACAGCTGCAATTGAGATGTAGAACCATGCTTTTCTCCAATCATTCCTCTTATCAACCTTTGGAACAAATTACAATAATTGAAACAAGCTGACCTGAGTACTAAGAATTGATTTCAGAATGACCTCACAATAGGAGCATGAAAAGAATAGGTGGTTGTGTGTCTCTTCCTGGACTTCACAAAGGCTACATCTGGTATCAATATGAAAACCTTTGTGCTAAATGTTATCCAACGTGGCTAGTTGGGATTGAGCATCCATTGAACAAGTTATTTTATGGATTGGGATGATTCCAAAGCATGCAGGTCCTGTTGTGTAAGCCCCCACAACTGGTGCTTTTCTTAGAAAATAATAAGCTCTAGTAGATGAACATTGGATCCAATAGCCCATGTTTGTAGTAAGATTTGAGCTTCCTGAACAGATCTTGTAACTTGTATAAGGTAATCTCGATCCCTGATTATGCCTTTCAATCTGGAAGAAAAATGATCTTTGTTTGTAAGGCTCCAGATTTCCCAATGTTTTAGAGTGTAGGCTTGCGGCCATTTAGCCGAGAGACCTATTGCAGGGGCAGAAAGTTTCCAAACCCACGTTAGAATTAATGCAATATTCCAGGCATGGATTTCGTTGATATTGACAAGTCTTCATCTTTATTCAAGATTTCCTTCCTTTGATTGTTCACTGAGTTTGTATTACCTCCTAATCTCTCTTTATTCACTTATAAACCGTTCATTAAGTTGGTTTATTATTTGTCTTAATAATCATGTTTATTTTAGACTCTTTGTTTATTGTTCTTGTTAGTATATTTCTCGTGATGATTAGTGAGTAGTAATCTTATTAGGATTATTGGGGGATTAGGAGTATGATTAAAGGGTACTTTATCCTTGTTGAAGTCTTTTATGTTTATTGATTGTTGTGGTTTCAACTAGTGTACACAATATGTTTGATAAAATGCTTGCTTGACTTGACAAACCTTACATTAATCTCTATCCATTCAACACCTTCTACAAGAACGAAACTCTTAGGAGATGTTAGACCATGCACGATGTTGGTAGGAAGATTGGGTATACGCCAAAAGCTATCCCAACATCGAACTAGGTGGGACTGCAAGATGTAAATCCTCGGTCCTAATCCGACCCAACTTAGACTTGAATTAAATCTTAGACTCACAAGTATATTGGATTGATATGTTGATTACTTGTCTTATTTCTAGCATACGCATGTTACATGTTCGATGAAAGGCTTGAGTGACGACTTGCATATTTCACTACTTGTTTACATACACCCATAAGCCTAGATAAGACTTCCTTTCAATAGGAAACCCAACCTAATGATCACCCATATGAATTCACTCATCTTAGTTTCTTTTCCTTTGATTGTTTTCATCTTGTTTTGTTCTCATTAGTTTAGCATTATAAACCCAAAACCCCAAACAATTGCGACATTGACACATATTGAAATAAAGAGACTTAGAACAAAAAACACACCGTTCGTGGATCGACCTCGCCTTACCTACTTACTAGTTGTTTGTTGAAAATATAAATGTGTTCGATTGAGTGAACAAGGACTCGCTCATCAAAATGGCGCCGTTACCGGTGACGGTGTTATGTGATTAAATTCTTGTTTGTTTGTCTATTTTAATTGTGCACTTAACTTGAGGAACTTGTTCCTCAAGTTCGTTCTTACCGTTTTTCTAGTTGTTTCCTTGTTTGTAGTTGTTTCCATGTTTTAGCACCAATGATGACACAAGAAGAATATAGGCAAGGTGGAGCAAATGGGTATGACTAGTATGAATGGAGAGGGTTTGTTGAGCAAGAAAACACACCCATATCCTACAACTTCTACAATGAAAACCCAAATTACCCCACAAACTTCCAATACCAAAGCCCCCACTTCCAAAATGAACAACAACTTTTACAAAACGAAAATTCCTATAATCACCTATACAACCAATATCCTATTTGCCCAAAACAAGAAGACAACCAAAACCTTGACATGAAAAAGTTGGTTTACCAAATGCTTCAAAACCAAAGACAATTCTATTGCCAAATTAAATAAGATGTACAAGCAAGGGATTTTGTCCTCAATGATATCATGGAGCATGGGATAAATTTGGCAACTCGAATAACCAAATTACAAGACGACCAAGAACTCTATGAAGAACATATTAAAGAGGAGAATGATGACTCTAAAGAGAGTGAAGTGTTCTCTCTTGCCCATTGCCAGTCACCCTCACAAAATGCCATATGAAAGACTTGGGGGGAAGGTGTAATTGAGGAAGATAGAGAGGGTAAAGAGAGTTTGGAGAACATTATGAAGCAGCACTTGTGACTACCCCAACAACTATACGTTGCCAAATTATAAGCATTGAACATCCTATATTCCAACTTGTACCCCGCTTTACAAACATTCTTGATGGATGTGAATATAAAGGTTTAACTTTTGCATAAGCGGAGTCTTTGATTGATTATGGACCAAAAGTGGATGATAATTTGGAAGATGGTGTAGTTAGGGAGAAGAGCAATGATTAATATGAGTTGGAGGTCAATTGTGAGATAACCACTATGTCGAAATTGCCTCATG
Organism: Silene noctiflora; assembly: GCA_009801015.1. NCBI lineage: Eukaryota > Viridiplantae > Streptophyta > Magnoliopsida > Caryophyllales > Caryophyllaceae > Silene > Silene noctiflora. The sequence continues at coordinate 7,228 of VHZZ01028176.1, forward strand.
TGTCTAACTCGCCCACTACTCTTGCTCCTTCTATTTGGGACACCTATGATGATGATGATTAGGAGGAAGACCTCCTACCACACTTATCTTCTATAACTCATGTGGAAGATTTTTGTGCCCTTGACACTTGTGGGGATGAAGGCAAAACTTGGAAAAAGGAAGTTGATGAATTTGAGCTTGCCATTTTTGGAGAATTGAGAGAATAAGAGGAAAGCTATGATGTTGGAACCTTTGACCATAGTTTGGAAAAAAAAAGCTCTCTGTGTTGGAAATGGTTTAAGTTCTAAGGATGTTCAAGAAAAAAGTAACAAAAATGGAAGCATGAATAACCTCAATGTTGAGAAGTTGACCTCTTTACCTCTCATCCTTCACCAATCTCCTTGCTTTGAGAATGAGTATTTGTGCCCCACAAAGGAGACCCAAGAGATACGGTTCCTCCTAACTCTTAGCAAACATAGCAGGTCATTGGGTCAAGTCATCATAAAAGCCCAAGAGGTAGTGCCAAGATGGGTAGCAGGACCTTTGACATGAATCGTTGGATGAGGAAGTGGGTGTGCTTTGTCATTAAATGCTCATGGCTCTACATATGCTTACTTGAGGTTTATGCTCAAGCCTTTGATCATTTGTTAAGAGCATTGAATAACATGTACAATATCAATAAAAATGACAATAGGAAATGAGCTTGGTGTAGTCCTTTGTTAAACCACCGTTTGTAAGATATTCTATCCCATGTCTTTAATTCTTGCATGCATTTAGTGTTTTTGTTTTAACTCCTCTTTGGATCTTCAAGGATGAACCTTAATTGTGAGGGTGTGCCTTGTTTGGTTCGGGAAAGTTAAAGATTAATCATACCATTTGAGAGTCGATTTGGGCTCTCTTTGATGATTGAGTTTTTTAGTCCTAGGTTCATCAAATGACTCACAGCTCGGTAACATGGAGGTGACTATCTTTTTGCTCCCACCAAAGAGAATCCAAATTAACAATCATATTGCATACTGCATGCATGGCCTTGTAGCCAAACTTCCCTATTTTTACACTAGTAATAGTGTTGTGATCGGTTTGGGGACGTTTGAGCACAAGCAACGCGAGGCAATTCAAATTGGCTCTCCAAACAATAGAAAGCATGCATCACTTTAGTTTAGATTTGTTGCATCACTTGTAATATACAACATATAGTTGCATTTACTTAGAGCATGCATCCATTCATATCATGCATTACATATTGCATTTGTGTTTCAAGTTCCTTTATTTAAAACCCCAAAATATGTTCTTACTTTTCAAATTTTGAAAATTCAAAAACATGTTCTTACTTTTCATTTCCTGCTCCTACCTTGTACATTGGGGACAATGTCCAAAATAAGTGTGGGGAAGGGAATTTACATTCCAAAAACTTATAAAAATATGAATTTTTTTGAAAAATTTACAAAATACGTCTTTAATTTCATAAAACCAAAAGCCTTAAAAATTTTAAAATTTCAAAAACCAAGAACATGTTCTTTACTTTAGTAGTGTAGAATTATATATACTTGTGTGTTTTGTTCTCTTCTTACATAGGTACAACACTCCATTTGAGACATTAGCAAGAGAAATATGAAGACCGCTTGGTATGATCGTTCTAATCCCTTATTCCCTTCCATTTTTTTTCATTGTTCATATGAGGAGGATAGGCTTGTATGTCAAGGAGGATATTATGTACTTTTGTTATTGCGGTTGTGTGCCTATGTGTTGTTAGGAGCTTGCATTTATATTATATATCATATAGTTGGTAGAACTTTGACAAGGGTGAATAGGCCATTGTAGATACTCTTTCTCCTTATGACTTTGTTTTCTAGTATAATCTTAAAACACCCTAGATTGTTTCATGTTAGTATTGTTTGACCCATGCACAAAAGCCTTGTTAAGAGTACCTTGTGGTGTGATAATTCCTTGGCTACCGTTTATTCCAAGGTGACCCTTGAAGCCATGCAACCGTTCTTCCACTTCTACCATAACTATTTTGTTAACCAAAGGGAATGGGCACTATAATCATCAAAGTTGAGTTCAAATGCCAATTGAAAGCCAAAGTTTGCAATTTTGTCAAAGAAATAAGGAGCACAAATGAAACTCCTATACTTTTCTAGAGTACCCTCGCTACATGCGGGGTCACTCTCAATTCAAATGCTAAATCAAAAGTTGAAAAGCCAAATGCCAACTACTTAATTGCCAATCATAAAAAAAAGCAACAAACGTCCATAAATGTTCAAATTCTATAAATAAGGGAAAAGTAACCCAAAGCAAACTGCCAAAGTGAAACTCAATATCTTGATCCCTTTTATCCATTGACGGTCCTATCTTTTGGTGCCTGGTGGAGAGGGGACGAACCTTCCTTTTTCTAGGCAAGAGGGAGAATTCCGCAATCCTCTCTTGGCTTCTAACACCGTAAGGACCTCGCTCTTGACGAAAGCATTTAATAATTGTGGACAAATGTAGCCTAGCTTGACACTATTTGGAGGTGATTTACTTCAATCCTTTTGGACTTAGTAATTTGTAGAACTAGTATCTATGAAGGCGTATTTTCCCTTATATTTTTTATCTTTTAGTTGATTCCGCCACTTAGATGAGGAGAGTGACTATTATTTAGTAGAGGCATCCATTTACTTGTTTGTGTACTTAATGCTTGGATGTATCGCCATTTTGGCAAGATCCCACTTGCCTTGCAAGAAGGCATATTACCTCATAGTTGCCTTGTTGCGAATTGAAGGTACGAAGTGAGACCCACTAATTGTCTCATATCAGATATGCTATTAGGATTAGTTTAAATAAAGGTCTTTGTTTTTAGTCACCTCTTTACTCGGGACGAGTAAAGGTTCGGTTTGGGGATATTTGATGTGGTTGTAAAAAGCGCACTTTTAAACCCTTAACGAACCCCATTTTTCATGCTTATTTGCACTTATTAGGGCCATTTCGGCGTCTTTAGCTTCCGATTTGATTTTCTATGAGATTTTGGCCCATTTGTAGGAAAAGAAGCAAAATCAGTGGAAATCATGCATAAATAGAGCATTTAGGAGTTTAATTGAGGGTACTAATGGCCAAGCATGAAGAGGAGGCCAAGGCCGAGGACCCTTAGATCAATAAAACAAGTTCTGGGATGGTTTAGGATACTAAGCCCTACAAGTTATGGTTCAACAATGACGATAAAGGAGCAACTACGAGAGGAATTCACTCGGAACCAAACCAAGAAGTAATTTTTTGATCCGAAAATATGATTGATAGAACGACATCGAAAAATAAAGTGGTCTAGTCTTTTAAAACACTCAAATAGGAGTCAGGATGTGGAAATAGCTCCTGTTTTACGATCTGAGATCAACTAGCCGAGCTGAGACCAAACTCGCCCGAGCTAAGACCAAGCTCGCCCGAGTTCCAAGCTCAAGTTCAGGCACTATCACAAAAGTCGCCCGACTTCTCCCAAAGTTGCCCAGCTCCCTGATGTGACTTCCTCCTTGTACAACACTTTACCTCCTAATCAACCCTAATCTTGTAACCCATATAAATACCCTACATTTTAATAATTTGAGGGGATGCCTCCCTCTTTATGGGATTAGCCTCTCTCTAGATTATATTAGACTTAATATTTCCCTAATTAATGTAATATTTCCTTAATTACTCTTTAGTCACCTCTAGATCTAGCGTTGTTCTTAGATTTCTTTGGGTTTTATATTTAAGATTAGTGACAAGTATTCATCTTTATTCAAGATTTCATTTATTTCATTGTTCACTTAGTTGGTATTACCTCTTAAACTCTCTTCATTCACCTGTTAATCTTTCATTAAGTTGGTTTATTACTTGTCTTAATCATCATGTTTAATTTAGACTCTTTATTTGTTGTTCTTGTTATCATATTTCTTATCATGATTACTGAGTAGTGATCTTAATAGGATTAATTGCGGATTATTGGTATGATAAAAGTGTAATTTATGCTTTTTGAAATCTTTTATGTTGATTGATTGTTGTGGTTTCAACTAGTGCACACAATATGTTTGATGAAATGCTTGCTGGACTTGAAAAACCTTGCATTAATCGCTACCATTCAACACTTTCTACAAGACTGAAAGTCTTAGGAGATGCTAGACCATGCACGATGTTGGTAGGAAGATCGAGTATACGCCAAAAGCTAACCCGCCATCGACCTAGGTGGGGACCGTAAGACCAAAAGCCTCGGTCCTAATCCGACCCAAGTTAGACTTGAACCAAATATTAGACTCATAAGTATATTGGGTTGATATGTTGAATACTTGTCTTATTTCTAGCATACGTATGTTACATGTATGATGAAAGGTTTGAGCGACGACTTTCATATTTCACTACTTGTTTATATGAACCCATAAGCCTAGATAAGACTTCCCGTTAATAAGAAACCCAACCTAATGATCACCCATATGAATTCACTCATCCTAGTTGTTTTTCCTTTAATTTTTTATATCTAGTTTTATTTCCATTTTTTTCATTAGTTTAGCATTATAAACCCAAAAACCCCAAACAATTGTGACATTAACACATATAAAAATAGAGAGACTTAGTGACGTGACTCGTATTTAAGCACATTTAGTACCCTAATTAGCCTCGTTATACATGCTTTTATGAATGCATTAGGGTCGTTTCTTATCTTTAGCCACCTATTTGTTATTCTATGAGGTTTTGGTTGTTTTAGTAGGAGAAGAGTGCCAACCTTGCATTTTTGGAGTATTTCGGAGCTAAATTGATCGCACTTAATGACCAAGCAACAAGGAGGGTCCAAGGATAAAGACCATAGTATATAGGAGAAGTAATTGGGCAATGAAGGAGAGCCCCCGCGAGTCCAAAGGAGCCCCCACGAGTTATAGGGTAGTAAGACCAAGAAGGTAAGGTGCTGCAGGCTGACTCGTGCGAGCTCAGCCAGACTTGCGAGAGTTCCAGCCCAAATCGTGCGAGTTCCCAGGATTCGCATGAGTTCCTCAGCAGGGTTCTTTTTTTGTTCAAAGCAAGGACTCCCACGAGTTGCTCTGGCTCTAGCACTTCCTTATATCTTCTTAAGGGGCCTAATATTCATTTAAGCCCTTAGTTTACCCTAATTGTAACACCCCCATACTCCAAAGTGCCTTACCAAGGCTACCTTAAGCATGGAGATGTTACCATCTCGGTTTCCCGAGGCAATGATAATCAAAGACAATAACCAAACAACTTTAAATCATTAGTTAAACTGAATACAACTGTCTTATCAAAACTGTTAAGTAAAACTACAAACCAAAAAGGCAAACTGCCAAAGTCTCAAAATCTAAATCTAGCTACTAGACACGGACACAACAGAAGTCTCTATCGTGATGATTGCCCGGCCATCCCATGCGCATAAAAGCTAAACCTGCTCAACATCTGCTCACCATCCCCGAATGGATCATCACAGTTACAAAACACAACACGGGGTCAGTTATTGTCAACATCAACCAATTAAGCAATAACATAAACATTACCACACCAACTCCTCCACCACTCCACATCACTGACTACACACCCAAGGTGTGTAGCCCTGCCGATCCCACCTAAGCCCCGCTCATCTTAACTGAGCGATAAACCCTGTTCATTAATGTGCACATCTCCTCTTGTGGCGGGTTCCACAGAGGGCGAATCAAGGGCGTGAAGCCACTCCTACTCCTGCAAGTGACTCCACTCAGCCGAGGACGCACCTCGCAACACACACCGATCACCACATCCACCATACTATCACATACAACCAAACATCCATACATA
>VHZZ01028184.1:20945-30980 GCA_009801015.1 Silene noctiflora
ATCATGTCTATGTTTAATTCATCAATTTTACTTATTGTTATTTGCATTATGAGTGAGTAGTTTTATTTTATCTAGGGATTATAGGAGCCATGAATTAGTTATTATTTATCATGTTAAATTAGAATGTTATAATATTGTATAATTGTTTCTACACATGCGGGTTTTGTATTTGATAATCTTAGTTTATTGATCACAAACTTTGGTTAAATGTGTTAATGCGTTCTATAAGTCGAGAAGCACAGATTTGTCTTAGACTAAGCATGTTGTAGTAGACCGATCTAGCCATAGCAAGCGTTCATTAGAACCCGATCTAAGGTCGACAATAATATTGAGAGTTCATTAGACTAAGCATGTTGTAGTGGACCTAGACATTTATCTCTGTTATGCATTTCTAATATAACATGAATCATTTTACTATGAATGTGTGACCCGACACCCCTTGACTCCTTTAATCATATTTGTTAATTAATCATTTTTATTTACATTGACTTTTATTTACATTGCATTTCACCAACCAAAACGAAAAATATAACCCGAACTTGATAAAGATCTAACCATAGCAATTCTTAAAGCAACTCCCGTTTCTCTGTGGTTCGACCCCTACCTTACTACATTAATATTTTTCCAAGTCTAGGGTAATTATCTTTGCTAGGTGTGCGACCGCATAGTCACGAGCTCGGGCTCTAACCAGACCCCTGTCATACGTCATGACACCATCTGAGTCCCTCCATAGTCAAGCCATAAACGTGAACGTTCTCCTTGGAGGGGAAAACTTCAAGGAGCGACCCGAGCGTAAGACGGGCTCCCAAACCGCCGTACGTCTCCTCAACAACCATACAATCCAACCACAACTCCACAAACAACCTCCAACATCCACCAACAATCACATGTATACAATATGCACATAATATGACAAGTATAATGCTTTCACATGTATAACGATTACCAACCATGCCTCTTTCTCATATGTGATGAATGGAAATATTACATGTACTTATGTGTACCAATAATCACAACCATACTTCATGATGCAATTCCCCCATTAACATGTTATAATGCAATCCCAACTATTACAACCATCTTTCAAGACATAATCACCCAACAACATGTTATAATGCACTTCTAATGATCATGTAAACTAACTAACAACAAGAATGACATATGTAACATATGAGTAAGCATCCATATTACCAAAACTAAGTAGGAAAATCCTACCTTTTAGCAAGATTCTGTATCACAAAACCGTCACATCCTATACTCTTTTATTATACAAAATCCCTTATTAATACGTCAAATAATTACCATCACGACACATCCTATACTCTTTTATTATACAAAATCCCTTATTAATACCCTTTAATTACCCATAATACTAATTATAATTACTAATTAATAATACCCATAAAAACCCCCAAATATCTAGGTTTTAGAATAAACAAGAGAGAGAAATGTGTAAACTTGACTTACCATGTATATTAGGCAAAGGGGAAAGAGGAAGGTGTAAGATCTTCAAGCTTAGGCTTAGATTTCATGGGAGAAGATTAGAAAAGTTGTAGAGAGAAGGGAGGGTGTTTTGAGGGTTTAGAGAGAGAGAGAGAAAAAATGATTTAGGGTAAGGCGGATTCTAAATCCCGACATAGTTTATATCACCACTGACACGATGCACTCAGTCGAGCGTGTCCGTACACTCGGTCGAGTATAGCCCATACTCGGCCGAGTACCACTAGTAGTCTACTGCACACCCACTCAGTCTAGCATACTTACACTCAGTCTAGTATAACTCACACTCCGTCTAGTATAACTTATTACTTTACTCATGGGTAGGCTCTCTTCAGGACCAAGGGTCCTCTCATTATTCTCATGGTTCCTTTAGAAGTCTCAAAAGATCCGGGTATTACACTCTGTTTGCTAAGGCGGAGGGACTTCTTCCGAGGTAAATAGATGGAGGTGGAACCTTTTATCAATAATTCAATCATTGTGGACTTGTCTTCTCGTCTGATCCAATAAAGGCAACGAAATAACCAATCTTCATCTATGAGTGTACCCCCTTGAATAGGCGTGTAAGACTCGTATTCATTGAAGTTGGGGTTAAAATATTTTACCAATTTTGTCATCAATCCTCCATTAACAATGTGAGCAACTCCCTCCTTTTCTCCATCCAAATTTATCCATCAATCCAACAACAAATGAATAATATTATAAGTGAACTTCAAAAAGAGCCATAGATGTTCATGTGAGACTCAAAGTATTCTAGGTCGAGAGTGATAAAGGTTCCCGACTCTTTTCTAGAAATAATGGTGTTGGCAATGAACTGATGCCAATACCGGATGTCCAGGTGTTGGACATAGAGGGAAGAGCAACATTTGTATGTAGTGAACGCTCTGCCGGATATTGTCTTTCAAAGAGGCTTAACATCACACTTGTGGGGCGTTTCGGTTGTATTACATGGTGATTCAATCCCAAACACCTAAGCAAATTACCTCTTGTCATTTTACGGGATACATTTTCAAGGCTTGATGCAATCCAAATTACACCTTCCTTGGTGTACATTTTCAAAGAACTTATGAACTCAAGGTTTAAGGATCCGTAGGTGAAATCATGCATATTTAAAAAGGTCGACAATTTCATGGAATCAAATAATTTATTGGTGTCCCAAAGAATTCCAAGTTTTGACAAAGTCTCTTGACAAACAAATTTGGTAGCTACGACCTTTTTACCAAGTAGAAAAGAGAAGACTTTCTTATTGTTTTCATTATAAAAATTACCTCTCAAAATCCATCTAGTTGCTTGATCGCCGAAATGATTACCCTTTCGACCTCTTCGTCAACCGGGTTAGCTCTAGAAGCCATCACCTTTTGTCTCTTAGTCATCTTTGGGGCACTTGTTGCCTTCCCTTTACCCCTGTTTCTTGCTATTGTTGGACTCCTTTAAAAAATATGTAACTTTGTTCCTCAATTACTTCAAACTATGACAAAAATTGAACCCACTAGCCTTTATGATACTTGACAATGCTTCTTCAATCAACTAATAAAGCTTTAATCCAAACCAAATAAAAAATCTAATTTTTTCCGAGATTCTCTAACCCTATATCTGGGTTAGTCAAGTTTTGGGTGATTTTGTAATTTTGAAGGCTAGAAATTGGTTAAGGAGTAAGATAAAGTTGTCAAAAATGATTTACTTAACAATTTTTAGATGATTTGGATGAGTTTTGATGTTTTTGAGATGTGGTTTATGGAGTCTTTAGTGAGAGAAGGGGATTTGTTTTAGTGAGAGAGAAAAATAAATGGGAAAGAAGAGGGGAAACATGAGTTAAGGAACCCGTGTTATAGCTCGGCTCGAGCGAGTCAGACTAGGACTCGCTCGAGTTCTTGGTCAGATCTGGAAAAGGCACGCAGGCTCGCCCGAGTTCAATGTGAGCTCGCTCGAGTTCTAGTTCAACTCCAGCGGATTTTTTTTCTAGCTCGCACGGATTCTACTCTAGAAAATTGGTTCCTTAGGTCTTAACTGGGCTCACTCGAGTTCAAGGCAAACTCGCGCAGATTCCTCTTAATCCGCAAGGATTTTATTCCATATTTTTCCCAATGTTTCTTCGGTCCTTCTAACTCGTGGGGGCTCCTTAGGCTCATCTTTCCTAGGCACTGAATGTCCCCACACTTAATTTCTATTCTCTATCAAACATTAAAGCATTGTTTCGGGTTAAAACAATTAATTTAGCATTGCCCAAACTTGTGACTGGTCAACGCGCTCCTTTCGGATATTGGGTGAGATGATCATTTGTTGCCTCAAGCTTTTCCTGCACAAGCAACACACAGGGCCTTTGGGGGTGTCCCAAGGGGGGCCATCTCTGATGCCTACGTCAATAGGGTACCCTCAAATGTATGGTCGAGACCTTTGCATGAGACTTGGTTCCCGGTCCATCTCTTAGATGCTTTTGGTAGTCTTATTTTTGGAGAGAGAAAGTTGTGATTGTTCTCATTTGAGAGATATTGATGTTGTCTTCCCTTACAAGGATATTTTGTCTCTATCTAAGTTCCTTCCCTTTGAAAGAATCCAAGGGGAGATATTTTATGTGGGGAAGGACATGTACCTTATGTATGACTAGGTGTGCATTTGGACCTGTGTGACCCGTTAGCTGGCATGCGGGTCGGGTCGACTCGGCGTGCCCCATCAAGCACAATTAACATACCCTCCCTCACTTCCTCTCATGCCAAAAATTATTAAGTGCAATGTAACTAAATGCAATGCAATGTAATTAAACTAAATTAAATTCAAGGTTAGGGAGTTAGAATATTTTTAAATGGTGGTTTATAAAGGACTCACCAAACTCTTTAAGCGGGCAATATGCTAATTGTTTTTAAAACCAACATCACGTCAGCTCTAGCTTCGTTTCAGCAAACTCGCAAATAAACGAAAACCTGAAACCCGTCTCACAAATAATGATAAAGAATCATTAGCACCATTATTATACCAATAACAATAATTATCATAATATAATTAATAAAACAAATTCCACCTCGTAATTCAAAATAGTAACAACAATTAGCAAATATTTACACAACCTCGAACGATAATAATAATATTAGGATCGGTATATCGTGTTACCTTAAACTCATTCCGAAAATCGCTCCAATATCAGACTCAATGAAATAGATAAGATTTATGAAAGTTGGCCATGGGAATTAAAAACACCGACATAGAACGAGTGGAACTGATAGCACCACTTTACGCACAAACTAGCAAGGGGGAACAACACCAATAAAAGATAACGGTGGTGATATAGAATCATGTAACAATTAGGGAGAATAGCGAGATTGATAAAACATGGCTAAGGAATTATATTATGAATGGTTATATGAATTTTGGTTTCCTCTGGATGCATAGGAAAAGAAAAGGCGTAATATAGACTAGAGAGGCAACAAGGGTTTTATGAGAATGATAAATACGGATTACTTGGTTACCTATTTATAAAGTTAGGTTTTTTATATAATGTGGGCTAAGATCCGATCAAATTACGACACTAACTTGTCCAAGGCAAGAACAATTATCTTATCTTAAATAAATAAACAATAAGTTATAAGAAATTAATAAGAAGCAAAATTATTTGGGCTATTACAATCTTCCCTCCTAAAAGGAACTTCGTCCCCGAAGTTCGGATTTAAAGAAAACTGAAACACTTTTGAAAATTCTAGGATATCTTATAAGAAAAAATTCACTCAAAAATTTTAGGATACTATAATCTATCCTCCTTAAAAATATAGTTCGTCCTCGAACGTAAAAATTCAAAACAATTTGCATCTTAAAAATTCAAGAAAGGTTTTAAAACTGAAATAAACGGCGTCAAGATGTGACGATCTTAACACCTAACCAGGAAATAACCCGCTCTGATATCAATTGTAACATCCCTGTATTTTGGCTCATTTTGTATATAAAAGTTAATTTTAATTTAGCCAAAAATCAGGGATGTTACACAGCCAATGCATCCATGTTGTCTAACCATTCATTTATTGACTTGGCTGTATCTAACTATGAGGAGGAGGACCTTGTGCCTCACTCTTTCCCCATGAAACCCATGGAGGATGTGCTTGATTTGTGTGTAGGTGGCAACAACAATTGGGAGGAAGAGACCAATGCCAACAAAGTGAAAGATGATGCAATCAACAATATCTTCAATGAAGAAAGTGTAGAAAGTCCTTTATCAACATTCAATCCACTAAATCCTTGCATTTGGGATGAACCCTGCACCCCCATAAATACCATTTCAATGGGCAATGAATCTAATTGTCAAGAAAAAGGGGAAAGCCACTCTCTTCAAGTGACCAAAAACATCAATCACGATTTCATGAGGAAATTCATTAATGGCAAGGTGCGTCACAATGTTTTATGCAATGATAGTCAAGTTCATGCTTGGACATCTTCTTTTATGACCACTCTTTGGGCTCACATTAGCCTATTTGTACCAATTTCCCAAGCATTCGATAAACTTTTGAGGTCTTTGAATGCCTGTGATTCCTACATTCTAAAATAAGCTTAATAGATGATGAGTTTGGTGGAGTCCTCCCTATAACTACCATTCGTAAGATACCTTATCCCATTCTCTTAATTCTTGCTCACGTTTAGTTTTTTTGTCTTAACTTCCCCTTGGATCATCAAGGATGGACCTCAATTGTGAGAGTGTGCCTTGTTCGGTTTAGGGAAGTTAAAGATTTTTATCACCTTCATTCTCATCTAGTACTTGCAACCAATCCTTCTCTCTTTTTTCATTGGAAACAATCTGTTGTTCGGTTTGGGAGATTTGATTACAAGTGTTATGAGCTAATTCAAATTAGCTCTCTTCTAAACAGATTATCATGCATCATAATAGTATACTTAGCTCATATTGTTTAGCTCATCTCATTTAGTATTGTATATATAGCTCAAATAGTTAGTTCCATTTAGTTAATACATTTTGCATCCATGCATGGTCACTCATGACTAACCTCCTCCTTTTTACACTAGCAATAGTGTTTGGTTTGGTTTGGGGAGGTTTGATCATAAGCAACCCGAGTCAATTCAAATTGGCTCTTCAAACAATAAAAAGCATGCATCACTTTAGATTAGATTAGTTACATCATTTGTAATATATGACATATAGTTGCATTTACTTAGATCATGCATTTATTCATATCATGCATTGCCTATTGCATTTTTATTTCCAAAAATACGTTCTTACTTTTCAAAATTGAAAATCCAAAAACAAGTTCTTTATTTTTCAATTAACCTTATTTTAAAATACAAAAAAAAATGTTCTTAATTTCCTTTTTCTATTCCTACTTGTACATTGAGGACAACGTCCAAAATAAGTGTGGGGATAAGAATTTATATTCCAAAACTTATACAAATTTCAAAAATTTCAAAAAAAATCTCAAAAACATGTCTTTTAATTTCATAAAAATCAAAATTCCTAAAAATTTGAAAATTTTCAAAAGCCAAAAACATGTTCTTTGCTTTTGTAGTATAGAATTGTATATACTTGTGTACTTTTGTTCTATTCTCACATAGGTACAACACTCAATTCGAGGCATTAGTAAGGAAAAAATGAAGACCGCTTGGTATGATCGTTCAAATCCCTTATTTCCTTCCACTCTCTTTTCATTGTTCATATGAAGAGGATGGGCTTGTATGTCAAGGAGAATGTTGTGAATTTTTTGTTGTTGCGGTTGTGTGCCTATTTGTTGTTAGGAGCTTGCATTTAGCTTATATGGCATAGTAGTTGGTAGAAGCATATGCATTAGATTGTTTATATATAGGATGCATCATGGCTTGTAGTTGCATTAGTAATAAAACCTTGGACAATGCCTTGAGAAGCTTGACAAGTGTATATAAAGTCCTTGTAGATATTTTTCCTTCTTGAGACTCTGTGTACTAGGATACATTCGAGACATCCTAGGTAGTGTCATATTAGTATCTTTTGTCCCTTAAGCTAAGGCCTAGTCAAGAGTTTCATTGTGGTGTGAAACTTCCTTGTCTACCATTTATTCCTAGGTGACCTTTGAAGCCATGAAACTGTTCTTCAATTTATACCATCTTTATTTTGTCAACCAAAGGGAATGGGCACAAATACAATCATCAAATTGAGTTCAAATACAATAAAAGCCAGAAAAGTTAGCAAATTTGGTTGAATTATTCTTGTCTTAGGCTTAAGAGTGAAAATGAGACTTTTATGCTCTTCTAGAGTACCCTAATTACATATGGGGTCTCTCTCGATGGGTGAGGATTTGCATATTATTGATCACCGCCGCATTCCTTTGCCAAAAGACCTAATGTCAAAGTATCAAAATGTCAAACATAAAAAAAATGTCATGAAATGTGCTTAAATGTCAAATGCTACAAAAATGTGGTGGGGATGGGGGGTTACCCAAAGCAAACTACAAATGTGAAACTCAATACCTCTTGATCCCTTTTATCCATTGATGGTCCTACCGTTTATTGCATGGTAGAGAGGGGACGACTCTTCCTCTTGTCTAGGCAAGAGGGGAAATTATGTGATCCTCTAGTGTCTTCTAACACCATAAGGACCTTTCTCTTGACGAAAGCATTTAGTGATTGTGGACAAAGGTAGCCTAGTTTAACACCACTTCGAGGTGACTTGTTCGTATCTTCTTGGACTTAGTGGCTTGGAGAACTAGTATCTATGATGGAATGTGTACCCTTAAATTGTTTCTCTTTTAGTTGATTTCCATCACTTAGATGAAGAGAGTGGCTATTCTTTTGTAGATGCATCAATTTGACTTGTTTGTGTTCTTAATATAGGATGCGTCACCATTTTGGCAAGACCCCACTTGCCTTGTAAGAAGGCATCTTACCTCATAGTTTCCTTGTTGTGAGTTGAAGGGGCGGAGTGAGACCTGCTAATTGCCTCATATTGGATATGCTATTAGGATTAGTTTAAATAAAGGTCTTGGTTTTAATCACCTCTTTACTTGGATCGAGTAAAGGTTCGGTTTGGGGATATTTGATGCGGTCATAAAAAGAGCACTTTTAATCCCTAAATGAACCCATTTTCGCATGCTTATTTGCACTGATTAGGGACATTTCGACGTCTTTAGCTTCCTATTTGATTTTCTATGAGATTTTTGCCCATTTGTAGGAAAGGAAGCAAAATGAGCGGAAATTGTGCATAAATGGAGCATTTAGGAGCTTAATTGATGGTACTAATGGCCAAGCATGAAAAGAAGGCCAAGGCCAAGGACTCATAGATCAATAAAGCAAGATTTGGGATGGTTTAGGATGCTAAGCCCCACGAGTTATGGTTCAACAATGACGACGAGGGATCCACTACAAGAGGAAATCACTTGGAACAACACCAGGAACTTCTTTTTTGGCTCTTAAACTATGATAGATGGAAAGAAATCGAAAAATCAAGTGGTCTAGGCTTTTAAATCACTCAAATAGAAGTTTGGATGAGGAAATGACGCCTGTTTTACGATCCGGGGTCACTAGCCGAGTGGAGAACAAGCTCGCGCGAGCTATCCTCAGCTCGCCCAAGTTCCAATCTCAAGTTTAGGCACTGCCTCATAACTCGCACGAGCTCTGCATCAACTCGCCCGACTCCCTAGGTGTGACTTCCTTCTTGTACAACACTCTACCTCCTAATCAACCCTAATGTTGTAACCCATATAAATACCCTATTTTGTAATAATTTTAGATTATGCCTCTCTAGTTAGAGGATTAGCCTCTTTCTAGATTAGATTAGACTTAATCTTTTCACAATTAATTTAATCTTTCCTTAATTACTCTTCAAATACTTCTAGATCTAGCAGTGTTCTTGGTTTTTTTTTGGGTTTGTATTGAAGATTAGTGACAAGTCTTCATCCATATTCAAGATTTCCTATCTTTTATTGTTCATGTAGTTGGCATTACCTCCAAATCTCTCTTTATTTACTTGTTAATCTTTCATTAAGTTGATTCATTGCTTGTCTTAGTCATCATATTTAGTTTAGACACTTTGTTTATTATTGTTGTTAGCATATTTCTTATGATGATTAGTGAGTAGTGATCTTGTTAGGATTAGCGCGAGATTCTGGGTATGATTAAAGGGTAATTTATGCTTGTTGAAGTCTTTTATGTTGATTGATTGTTGTGGTTTCAACTAGAGTACACAATATGTTTGATGAAATGCTTGCTTGACTTGACAAACCTTGCATTAATCTTTACCCATTTAACACCTTCTACAAGACAGAAAGTCTTAGGAGATGTTAGACCATGCACGATGTTGGTAGGAATATTGGGTATACGCCAAAAGCTAACCCTACATCGACCTAGGTGGGACCGTAAGACTAAAAGCCTCAGTCCTAATCTGACCCAACTTAGTCGTGAATCAAATCTTAGACTCACAAGTATATTGGGTTGATATGTTGAATACTTGTCTTATTTCTAGCATACGCATGTTACATGTTCGATGAAAGGCTTGAGTGACAACTTTCATATTTCATTACTTGTTTATATGCACTCATAAGTGATAGGTGCCCGAATTAGCCATATTTCCTTACTCTTTTC
>VHZZ01028209.1:3202-23187 GCA_009801015.1 Silene noctiflora
ACCAAGCTCTCTGTGGATTCGACCCCTACATACTACATTTCTTGTGTTGTACCGTTAGGGTATTTTTGCATAGGTGTGCGATAGCCTATCAACCGATCTAAAGCAATCCGCTCGAAAGCATTCCTACGTCCCTAAAACGTGGTTGTAGACTGTCGCATGTCCACACATTGGCGTGCAGGTGGCGATGTCCACAAATTGGATTCTCCGATGGGGATGTATAAGGACACTTGTGTCTTTGTGATCCTTAGACGTGAAACTTGAACGAGGTCGTGGTTAAAGTGTGTTATTTGATATTATGGTCATAAGTCGGGTTCCTTGTCCGGACCCACAACCTAACCTTTATCAACCAATTGGCTTGTCTCGTCGGCGTAAGTTTACTCATCCCCGCGTTTCGAATCCCGATTGCGTCAAGCATACCGTTGATGATACACCCTTTTGTTCTGTCAAGGAGCTTTTACTTTCTACGAGAACGAGGTTTAGGGCGCCAACCTTACACATTTTGTTTGAATTGACCTTTCGAAGATCGAGGATTGATCGCTTGGTGTGTAACCACGTTTATCAAACCAAAACCCGTGTCAACATTGATCATAATATAATGAATTGTGATTGCTTACGTGCTATGTAATCCTAGTCCATTCCGTGTCAATTTAATTTTCAAAACACCTAAAACCGTTTTTACATCGTCGTAATGACAATTTATATCCTCATTTTTTTGCAACATTTCAAAACCATTTTTACGCCGTCATAATGACGATTTCGAGACTCTCAATAATTTACCAAAGTCTTGACAAAGTTTTAAGATCCAAGACTCAACTTAAGACTTTTGTGGGAGTCATGACACAGTATACAATGGGATGCATCCAATGAATAGATTGTTTTTGTTTTTAAACCTCACACTTTTTCAGGTGAAGTGGAAAAGTAAAGTATGAGGTAAATTTTGAGGTGCGGTGAGTAGTAAAGAAATAATAAAAGTCGGTGGAAAGGTGATATGGAGTTTGGACGGCATAAATTCGAAATTAGGAGAGTGATTTGGAGTGCAGCAGTTTCAATATTTTGGAAGGAACCGCTCTCTTTTCCCTCGTCTCCACTTTGCTCTCTTCCACTTCCCCCGCCACTCTCCAACATTCTACCTCACTATTTTCTCCCCCTTTTCGATTCCAATTTCAATACTTTAGAACCCTAATTTCATTTCATTCCATTTTGTTACTAATTACTACTATGAGGCCTTTCGGCACTCGTACACTTGCAGTTAACATGTTTTCTACTTTCAATCTCTCTGATTCTCCTTCTTCCTCTGGTAAATTTCCCCTCTTTCTTACCTTTTTTCAACATTTGTACCGTTAACACTTTCTATTCATGTTCGATTGCTTATTGTTTAATTATGTTGTGCCATTTTTCCCTTTTTGTTTATGTATTTGTTGTTTGTTTTGAGATTTTGCCTGATTCCGTTTTCGTGTTTTCGCATTCACCAAATTTGATGATTAAGGATGAATGTGAGTATAGAAAAGAGAGGAGATTGGTTTTTCTTTTCGATTAGCATTCGGGTTTTATAGTATACAAGTATTTGTGTTTTGTTTAGATTTGGAAACAAATTGTTCCAGGAAGGTTTATGCTTTTAGACGTAATGTTAGGTGAATGCAAGGATGATAAAGCTTTCGGCGATACTATTCCTTTTGATGAAACAATTAAAAAAGATGACTTCTTTGAGACCCAAGTAATGGATTATGAAGATGATGATGATGGCGGCGGCGGCGGTACTCAGCATGTCGATTTTAACGATGAAACACAAATAATAGACCTTGCTGGTGAAACACAAGTTATGGATGATTACGAGGATTTTGCTGGTGACACTCAACTGTTAGTTGTATCCGATTGTGAGACTGACTATGAGACTGATGGTGAAGATTCTGGCAAAACACAAGTTTTGGATGATACAATGCACTTACATGACATTCAAGTACCTGATACAATTGATAACCACACAAATGGTGGTGAGAACCTGAATTCTGGCCATTGTCGAGATGATGGAGGAGCTAAGGCAAAATCACCACCTTCAGTTGATGTTGCACGACCATCTGGTTTGTCCACACCCTACTTTACCTTGTTTTCTATGACTGTTGGCTGTTCATGTTTCCTTTATAAGTAATATGGAGTCACAAAATATGGTTAGTATATTCATCGGATCAATCATCGCTAATGTCTTCTTTAACACAGTTTCTTCAACCGATATGTAATTAATTATTGGAACATCCAATCTGTATTTATGAGTTCCAGCAAATTACGGATTCTACGCAAGATTAAAGAGATGTCAAATTGGTTTTACTAAGGACTCATTGTGGACTAAATAAAGTACTTAGCTAAGACAGCTGTGCTTTAACTTTTGTGAGGCGCAGTTTGATTTTTAAACTATTTTCTCATATTACTTATCCGTTGGGCAAGTCATATCCTCTTAATTAAATTACTTCACGATGTGTATTATACTTAGCAGCATGGAACTCTAAATAAGGATTCACCATCGAGCACTTTTGAAGTGTAGAGCTTATTTCAGCTCACCAATTTTATACTAGTTAGAAAACAAGGTTGTAGTTAGAAAACACAAAACCTTACTCAACTGTTAAACTTACGGATTTTGAGCACTCTCTCAGGCTCTCTCAGAAGAGGATTCACTTCTGTACGTACTGCCTCTTTAAGGGCTGCTGGTCTTGCGGCACGCAAGAGGGCTTCAAAGAATGCTGAAAATGGATCTTGTTCGAACGTCTTTAGTAGGGAATCTTCTGAATCTCATTTTGTCAATACTGATGGGTTATGTACTGGTGGAAGAGTTGAGTTGAATAATGATATGCCAAAACACAATGCAAATGGAATAGACAATGGCCATAAAAGCAATGTAGTTAGGTCTTTGGCAAGAAAACTGTTCGTGGAGGAGGATGTTGTAGAAGAAGGATCTAGTAATGATTGTGATCTTAGAATGGAAGACATCTCTCAGCTCCCTAGTTGTGATAATGTCTTAGCTGGACTAAGTTATGTAGACTCACAAGAGCCCGGAGAACTATCACAAGCCAATGCACTTGAATTTGTTGACAGATTCTTGAAGGTAAATCTCTTGGAACCAGATGAAAATATTGCCCCAAAAAATGCTGTTTGTGAAACAGTTGCTCCTGGAGCATTTAATAAAGGTGCCAATAGCATTGCTCGAGATGTCAACTATAGAAGCAGAGTTGCATCCCCTTCAGTGTTTGAATGGGATGACAAAGTTGAGGATGAAGGAGGTGGTGAGTTCTTTATTAAGAAGAGAGAATTGTTGTTCAGAAACCGCAATGCGGTCCGCAAGTCTAGAGATAAAACTAGGAGTTCCAGACATTTTGATGCAAAAGTTAGTAAATTTACTGGAATGATTGGAAATGAGGAGCAGCAAAACTTTCATGATACCAGTATGGGCTTTCTTCATTCTGATTCCAAGTTGTTGAAAGGAAGAAAGCTTGGTAAGTTTGACGAGATTGCCCTAGAGAAGAAAGATAACAACACAGATCGAGGATCACATTTAGATACTTGTGATCAACTGGCATCAGATGCACCAGCTAATGTTGAGTTAGCAGAGTTGCTTAATGTGGGTATTGACACCCAGATGGCTGCTGAAGCTATGGAGGCATTATCAACTGCAACTGTTCTTGTTGAAAATGGCAGTAGCATGTCTGATAATGGTCGGAATAATGACGTCGATAGGGGTGAAAGACGGAAGACTAAAAATGTTTCTGAGAAGTGGGACTCTGTTAAGAAAACAGCATGCATATCAAATTCAGGAGTTGTTACTAGATCCCGGCGTAAATCTAGTAAAGAATGTGAGTATACGAAAGAGCATAAGGATGATTTGGTGAAGCAAAGGGTAAAGCGAAGTAGGTTAAGCGTGAATAATACCATTGGTGATCGTAAGAAGGAATCTTCTGACAAAGAACTACAAACTGCTAATGGCATAGTTCAGAAGAACACTCAGCTAATAGCTCTGAATCAATTAAATAGTGCTAATGGTTCATTAGATGATTCTAGAGTGCAAAAGTGTTACGTAAATGGAGTTCAGATTAGAAAGCGTAAAACTTGGAGCGATACAGCCTTTGGAAATCCTAACGCTGGAGGGGAGTCGGAGAATCCAATTGCTGTTGACAGTTGCATGCTTGATGGCTCAAGTGACAAAGGAAGAGAGCTCCATCAAACCTGTGCTCAGGATACTGGGAGAGGCAAAACTGGTCCCATGCTGACCGTATTTGGGTCAATCGCAAGACGAACAAGGTCAAAGCGCAGTGGTCAATCTGTACAGTGTATCAAAGATTCAAAAGGCCTCAACTCCAGTGTTCCTTTATCATCAGAAAATGCTTTAAATTTGTCCTTAAACAAGGAGATTGCATGTGCTTTGCCAGCCAAAGGAACATTAGCCGATGTATCTTTGGATGGATCATGTAGAAAGATGCAGGAGTCATCTTGTCCTGCAGATATTACTCCTAATATTTTTAAAACGCCTAAAAATGCAGTATCGCCCATTTGCATGGGAGACGAGTACCGTACACCATCTTGCAAGAAGAACTTATTCCTCAAGAAAGAGTGCTACAAATTAACTGATAGTGATGATCATTATAGTTCTCCCTTTAGAGTGCTCAGGCAGAGGAGAGATATGAATAATGTTCGAGTTTTGTTCAGCCAGCACTTGGATGAGGATACTGTTAAGCAGCAGAAGAAGGTTAGCGTTTCTTGTTTTGTACTGATGAAGCTGCACCATCTGAATTATTTTAACCTTGTCTCCCTGTTGTTTCAGATTCTATCCCGCTTGGAATTCTGTGAAGCATCTTCAATATTGGAGGCTACACATTTTGTTGCAGATACGTTCGTACGCACGAGAAATATGCTAGAGGCTATTGCCAATGCCAAATTTGTCGTAACACATCAGTGGCTTGAGAGCTGTTGTCAAGCTAACTGTTTCATTGACGAGAAAAATTTCATCCTTCGTGATACTAAGAAGGAAAAAGAATTGGGTTTCAGTATGCCAATGTCATTGGCCCGTGCAAGTCGTCAGCCTATTCTCGAGGCAAGTTTTGTTTCAATTCTGTTAGGGGGATCTTTACTGGTTCCTTGTTGCTTACATATTTGTTTCCACATGCAGGGCAGACGAGTACTTCTCACCCCAAATATAAAGCCTAGCAAAGACGTAATTTCAAGCCTGGTCAAGGCAGTTCATGGTCAGGTAGGTTGAATTCATCTGTGTATAAAAGTTCAATCCTTCACTGACACGTTCACTACTTGTTTTACCCTGTACTTTTTCGTTAATTCTATAGAGTTCTGATGGAACTAAACCCCGCAAGTTCTTTCAGTTGCTGCGCGCTGTGCCACTTCTCTGCATCCCTCGTCCCTTTTTTTACACGCAATCCACGGTTCCCTCCTTGTCCTCGGCCATCTTTGCATGTTACTAGATGTAAATCATATAATAAGTACTAATTTTTATATCTCCAAATAATTGATCTACCTTTGCATATGCTCACATTTTGTGCTTAGGATGATAGTTTTGTTATGTGCCATGACTTTTTACACGGATAAGTAGTACCACCCTGATCAAAGATTAAACTTCATGATAAATCTTGATATAAATCTAGATATAAATCTAGGGTTCTAACTTCTAATAATATGTAAAAGATGTGTTGATGGAGCTTTTAGAATCCATTTATACTAAAGCACCAAACTCGAGAATCGTAATCACCTGCACTGCCGGTGCCGGTGCCGGTGCCGGTACCGACCACACTTTTTAAAATCCTCAAAAAAGGTATCACGTACTACCTACCGTGCGTACCAAATACGTCGTTTTCCTTCCTTTGCTTCATTAATTCCTGCACATGCTCTCCTTGCACCCCCGTATCTTAGCCTCTTAAGCTTCCTAAGGTGTGTTGACTAATTTTTGATGCAGGACCTTCCTTGTTTAGCTTCAAATGAGTCGGGATTGGCTCAAAACTGCACAAACCCTTCAGTAACTAACTAAAGAACATTAAATCACAACTAGAGGTCAAAATGTGAGATTTTATTATTATTTTGTTGTATGATGGGGATGGATTTCAATTTCATGACCAACTTCCCCTCAGTTTAGAGGTGGCAATCGGGTGGGTCGAGTCGGATTCGAGTCGGGTGGTTTCAGGTTCGGGTTATCATAATGTCGGTTTGATTCAAGTCATTTACATTTGTGGGTCAGATCGGGTTTGGTCGGATTATTTCAGGTTATGACTTGTTTCGGATATCGGGTCCACACGGGGAATACTTGATCGGGTGACGGTTGTTATGGGTCGGTTTATTATTCGACTAACAGTCCTTTAACAGTTCATATCGAGTCAAAAAATTTCAATACCAGTTCCAATCGGGTTATAACGGGTCATAATTCACAACTAATCCCTTTTTTCAGATTATGCGATATTATACATAGATGAATACTAATAAAAATATAATATTGAATTCAAAATTTTAATTTAAGACTAAAAATCAGTGATATATAGTTATGAATTTATGAACAAACATCTCATTTATAAAATATTGAATGTGAAATAATAATAATAATAAAATAAATATTTATATAATTTTGTTTTTTTTTTAATTATTCGGACATAAGACTTATTATGATAAGATTTAAACCAAAAATATGAAAATCAAAGATAACTAATAACATAACGACGTGTTGCAAAATATATTTGATTTGAAAATGAAATGACTCGTGAACAAAATCAGCTGAACCTAAATTCAAGAAAATTCAAATTAAGCTAACTCTAATTAACCCGGATTTGAGTTGACCCAAACTAAATTTACCCAATTTTGAAGGTTAATTTGATTAATTACATAATTATGAACGGATAAAATTAATTTGCAATAAATTAAGATGGAGAATGGGTTAATAGTTTTATGTTTGCTAACTTTAGCTTAAACTGTGACGGAACAAGAAAAGGATCTGAAAAATTTGTTAAGTTTATTTAAGTTATTAAATTAATTAAAGTAACTTAAGCTTAATTATATTAAGTTTTTTTTTTTTTTTGGTGGAATTTAAGTAATCTCATTAAGCACAAAACATCATATTAAGTTTAGTTAGGCTAAATGAAAATTTATGCTCTATCTAATTAAGTTTATTTCAGGTCAGTTAAGTTCAGCTTTATTAACTTTAATTTGGTTCAGTTCAGCTCAATTCGATTTAATTTTATTTAGTTCAATTACCTTTAGTTCGGTTTATGCCATGTTTAGTTCACTTAAGTTCAATTCACTAAGTTCAGCTATAGTAAATTTAGTTTAGCTCAGTTCAGCTCAGTCATATTTGTTTAAGTTAAAAGAATAAGACCTTAGTCAAATAAACAAGCTGAAATACCAAACACAAATAGAGCTAAAAATAGAGGTGTATTAATTTATCTTTAGTTAGTCTTGTGTAAAGTGATTTTATATAATAATGTAAAACAGATCCTTACATAATTTGTGTAAATGTCTTACATGATTTTTTGTAATTTATTTTTGTCAATTACTCAAATTTTGTATACAAAAAACGTGGCAATGTGAAAAATAAGATTAGATCAACAATATTTTCCATTTTGTATGTGGCATACTGGGGGATTTGTGGCTTTTGCCCACAAGTACACACGTTTAGTAGAAGTTTTGAAATTAAGAAATTGCCAATTAAAATTATCACAACGCTTCCACTCTACAGAGTCCGAGTTTAGAACCAGTTCAAAGTTCGCATGTCGTAAATAGCAATTTCCAAACGTTAGTTAACAAATATTAAACACAACACAAGATACACCCACATTCTGACATTCAGGTATATATCGGTTAATCGAGTCTTACTCGGGTCGGGTTTTTTCCTTCTTGGGTTTAATCGGTTCCGGTATTGTCAGGTTTGGGCTATATCAGTTATCAGTTATTAAGAATTGGGCTGGGTCGGTTTCAGGTGGGTCCGATATCGGTTTCTCTTGGCACAATTTTCTTTTGGACAATTTACTTATAGATGATTTATTTCAGGCTGTAGGGAGGTTGTGCAGATCCACATCAAATAATGAGAAGCTCCTTGATGACCTGCTCATTTTATCTTGTGAAGAAGATTTGGAGGAGTGTTTACCTTTATTGGAAAAAGGTGCTCGATGCTACTTGATTTATGTTGGCTTCTAATAACATCGAAAAATATTTCAGTATTCCATTTTTAACATAATTGTCTACAGGAATAGCCATTTATAGCTCTGAGCTGCTACTCAACGGGATAATAACTCAGAGATTGGAATATGAGAGGTCAGCCTGTTGAACCGTTCTTTCTTTCTGTGATTTAAGCTGCAAAGTCTTCCTGATTTATTAAACTAGTGAATTGTTTACCCTTTGATCTTATTCGTAGCAAATCCCTATGCCTTTAACTAGGATTATAAATGTACCGAAAATGAATTGAATAGTTGAGCATTTAACGTTGAATAAAAACATGGTGTTACGAATCACACTGACTACAACTCTACAAGTAACATACAAAAAGGAAAAAAATTATAATTAAGTATGATGTTTTGGCTGGATAAAAATGAGATGATGTTTATTGTTGGTCAGAAAGAGAGTACTGTTGTATTTGTGTTGGAAATCGAACATGCAACTAAGTAGGTATATGACAAGTCAATGTAATATATAATAGAAATGATTATCTGGAGTCATGATCCCTCTGGTTGCTGAAGCAAAACTGTTCTTATCTAATTCTGCTATTATTACTTGGGATTAAAGCTCAAAATTTCAGTTAATTTCTCTAAATTGATTAATATCTGAAGTTTCTTTTGTCCAAAACAGTATTGATTTACTTGTTCTTACATAGATGAGTGTTTTCTGTATTATAGGCATCGTCTTTTTGCGTCTCATGTAAAGGAAACACGCTCAACCTTGTTGCTGAAGAAGGAAGGAGATAAGCTCCTTCGTGTGCCAAAATATTAGCTAAAATTGCCTTTCACCTCACTTGTATATTCCTGCTGTATCCTTTTTGCGTTCTCTGGATTTTGTGAAATGTAATCGTAGTTCTCCTTTTTTTCCTTCACGTTCACTCAATTTGATAGTTTTTTTTGGGGGCATTGTATTCATTTGACACAGGTCATGGAATCACATTGCCCAGGTGTTTTCTAGTCTTTTGTAGTCTGAGGTACTCTCCCAAGTCACCATGTAATAGTTTTAGCCATTATAACTAGCATGTGGTTGCCATTAGGGGCAAGTAATAAAAAACCGACAAGGGTTTGTGATATAAATGTGATATGATGCGCTGCTTTTTTTTTTTTTTTTTTTTTTTGAGGAACCATTCCGATTTTAAATGCGATATGCTGCGCTTTTAATTGTATGAATTATCGTATGTTAATTGTATAGGTAATAGTTCATAAACTTTCGGTCCAACTGCAAGGGCTATGTATTTTAATGTCATTTCATTTTGTGATTAAGGGATAATTGTAGAAACTGAAACCATGAGACCTCAAATCTTGGTCTTCAAATGTTTGACTTCAAGTGTTTAAAATAAATTATATATACAACTTTTAATTAAAAGTAATAGCTACGGTGTATAATCAATGTTTTATACATGATATATACATTTTTTCTTGAAAATATTGGTGTATATTTTCTACATTTTCACATCTTTTGTAATATAAATTTGTGCATAATAGACTCAAGTCATTACTTTTGTTGAGATTATATATATGCATTTGCTAAGTAAATAATGGATACATCTTAAATTTATTTGAATTTTTTTAAATATTAATTTGGCTTTATATTATGAACTCTATAGTAAATAATTTTGTAGCTAAGTTTGACTATTAAATATTTTTATTAATTGTGTGTATGTATATAGTTTAATTTCATGCACATATCTTAGTTTGCTTAAACAATTTAAATATATGATTTAGTTATTTTAAGTCCTAATTTATTTAATCTAATCTTCAAACATTTCACGTTCAAATCAAATTTACATATATATTCAACTCTATTTTTTTCATATAGGTGATTTTCATATTTTTTAAAAACTTGCTCTGTATTTATTAGTACATCTTTAGCATTCTTAAATAAATATGATAAAATGTACTTTTATTACAAAAAACTTTTTTTTTTTGACGAAATTAATAATATATATATGTTTGTAATTTTCTTTATATATTTTTTTTAAATGAAAAATATTGTAAGAACACTCACTTAAATTCTCTTTAAGCTCAAAATATTTGAATAAATATAAGGGTAAATTGATAAATTATACCTATTATAATAACACTTTTCAAAACTCATACCTAATATAATTTTTTTTTTAAACTTATACTGAAATTTTTATTCTCTTCTAAACTTAATACCATAATCGCAAAAAAACACATAAAAAACCATTTTACACTTACTAATTAATTCATTAGTCCTTTCTTCACCCCATAACCGAGTAATTAACCCCAACCTCTACCATTAACAATCACCTTCACCTACAACGAACATTCCCCCTTCACCTACAACATTTTCATCATAAATTCAATGGTTTAAGCGAGTTTAGTGGTGTATCATGTAAGTGGTTGGCAAGTGTGATTGTAGGATGGCAATGGATCTAGGGATGGTAATAAAGACCTAAACCGAACCGAATCGAAGGAAAAAGTTTGATCCAAATTCAACTTTTGAAAACCCATAACTGATCCACTATTTAAAAACCCATATCCAAACCCACTATTGGAAAACTTAGGCTTTATTTAGCTTGAAATTTCAAATTTGTCATATTAGATGAATTTTTTATATGACCAAAAATAAGTTTTGGATCGGGTTTTGGTTTATATGGTGGATCGGGTATGGATTTGGAGCGGATATGGATTTGAAAAAGGTATAATAGATTGGGTATGAATTTCAATATTTTGGATATGGATCAGGTTTGGATATGGATCAGTGATCCAATAAGTAAGTGGATCGGGTTTGGATCTCGCAAAACCCGATCCAACCCGATCCATTGCCATCCCTAAATGGATCGGTTTCGGGCTGGGTGAACATTCACCCATCTTCTATCCGTAGCTTTAAAATCTAATTCAATCAATCCGTCATCCGTGAAACTTATCATTCACATCCGCCCATCCATCATCCGTGATGAGTCACATTTATATACGTTAATATGCCTCCCCTTAGTCACTTTTGGTATAGATTTCGTGCTAAAATATATCTTTTATATGCCATTTATATTAGAATGTTGTTATTACCGCTATTTGGTGTTTAATATAGGAATGATGCATTTGTGGAGCAAAAGAATGAAATATTAGCACCGCGGATATGACATGACGGAACACACGAAGCATGACAAGGAAATCTAGAGAATAAAGGAAGAGAAGAGGAGAAGAATGCACGAAGAAGTAAGAAAAGGATGCATATTCGATCGAGTTTACAGATACTCGATCGAGGAACCTGGATAAATTAAAGAAGAATTAAATGTCGAGAGTTGGAGACTTTGGAAAGAGCATACTCGATCAAGTATGCCAATACTCGATCGAGTATTCGATGGGCTAGACTCCGTCTTTTGCGAGGACTTTCCTATTTCGATTTAACCTTTACTATAAATACCAAACTCGTAGGCTATTGTAGGGGATGCTTTAATTATGTATTTTTACCCTAGAAACTCTCAAAAACTCATTAGATTAGTTTAGTTATTATTGTTCTTTCAGATCTACACTTTAATTACGGTATTACTAATCTTTCCTCATTAATTATTAATTCAAGTTTCAATAGCTTTCATGTTTATTGTTCTTATGTTTTTAATTATGTTTTCTATTCATCTTATTGTTGTTATATTTACTAGTATGAGTAGCTAAATTACTAATCTAGGGTGAAAGGGGATTTAGGTTGTTAGAAAGGGGTTTATATTAATGAGTTAATTGTTAAATTGCTTTGTGTTGTTGTTTAATTGTTGTCTTAAACCTAATTGATTAGTTATTGGCCAAGATTAATTGATTAGTCTCGCAAACTAGGATTTTCACCGACCGGGTTAATACTAGTACAAGCTGCGACAATTAAATAGAACTAGTTTAATGATAGCGACCGCATGCTAAATTAGATCTAAAGGACATATTAGAATCGACCGATCATATGGACTTAAACAACATAATTGCTCAGTTAATTAGTTAAATCACACCCCCGGATAACTGACCTAGTGAACTTGATCCCTAAACTCTTTTAATATATATGAATTCATCTTTTATTTATCTTGCAATTACTTTAGTTAATCAAACCAAAACTCTCCCATAAACTGCTACCTTAAGACAAATCTTTACATTAGCAAATAGATTATCACCGCCTCCCTGTGGATTCAACCTTGACTTACTTTGATATAGGCCATATGACTACAGCCTTGTCAATCCGTCAATGAAACGGGTGATCGGTGATAAATGGGTGGTTACATATTTACATGTATATATGTTTAGTGCTAAAAAACTGATAGATTTTAATTCACTAAAAAATTAGAATTGTGACCAGAGGCGCATCCAGGAATCAATTAGACGGTGGACTAGGAAATGTACTCACCATTAATAAAAAAAAATTAAAATGCAATAGTAGATTTGAAGTTTATAATTATTCATTTAACCCGCTTTACGACCTTACGACTACATTTTAACATAAATTATATTTGATTCAAGAATTGTAAATTATGAATTTTGAGATTTAATCGACTTATATATAACTATTTAGAATTACTTATCGATGAACCATTAAAGCTATCTTGTGTCGATAATGTATTTTACGTATCACTTTTCCAATATTTGAGCCAAGTGGAATATTATTGATCTTTAAAAAAAACAATATAAGAAGTAAGTAACAACTCTCGACAAAATTATACGATTATATGAGGGCAAAAAAGAAAAATATACAAAGAAAAGTAAAGGGGTCTCGTCAAAAATTAAAATTACACCCAAAATAATGCAATTAGTAGTACATATAATCAACCGCTGGGCCAAGATCATTTGCTGTTAGCCTTACTCATATCAACATATATATAATTTCTTATAAAAATAGGTTGGTCTCAAGCCCATATAGCCCTAGGCCTGGATCCGCTCCTGATTGTGACTGATTTGTGATTACATTCATCCAATATTTATTGAGAGTAGAAAAATTAGAATTATTGAATACTTTATATATTCATAGTGTACACCATCCATCCCGCATTTATTATCCGATTTTCTATTTTTGGAAAGATTTAAGATTTAGAGTAAAAATTTACACATATCCCTGTAAATTAAGAGAATGAGGACAATGTCATTTTTGACAGAGGATGTGGTTACAATGGTAGTTAGTAAATTAGGGGCAATATTGATAGTTTATTCATTTAATATACTAAACTAGTTAGACTCCGTGCATTATATGCACGAAATTTAAAGTTTAATATTTGTATAAAATTAGTTATATAATACCGGTACCTTATAATTGTTTAAATTTCTCATCATTGTAAGAGAATTGATTAATGAGTTGAAACATATTTTAATGAAAATATTTCTATAGCATAAAGCTAATGAGTTTCAATTTATATATATATTTTTTTTTGTGACGAAAGTAATAACAACGATTTTTAGTTTTTGTTTTATAGAGAATATGGGTCAACTAATCATCTAATAATAGGATCTATAAAAGATTTAGCAATTTATAGTTTTATATCAATTTTATTTTATTTTAATTAAAATATTATAGTTTAGAGTTTAGTGAAAATAATATAATTTGATGAAAAGATTAATTTTAATGAAAATATAATAAATGAATTAAATTGTAATTGTTATTTTCCTTATTTAGTGAATGAACATAATTATCTTTAGTTTCCTTTTATGAGAATATGCTTTTTAGCGGGAAAATGATAGAAATTATCTATTCTTTTAGTAGATAGGGGATTTGGAAAAAAAAGCAATTAATTTTGGATAACATTTTGAAAAAAGAGGACAATAAAAGTGAGAAGGAGGGAGTATTAAATATATTTTTTTTTGTAAAATTGATGAGTCATAATAATATATACATTTATGTCTCCCCTTAATTGCTTTTGAGACGGTTTTGTGCTATATTATGTTAATTATATGCCATTTATGTTAGAAATGTCGATACTTCCGCCTTTTGGTGGTTTAATGCATATTGGATGCATTTGTGGAGCAATTGGCTAATATGGAGCACCGCGGAGTCGGCAAGACGGAACACGAAAAGAATAGCACGAGAATCGAGAAGGAAACATGAAGAAAGAACATGAAGAAGTGCTAATACCGAGGACACTCGATTGAGTATGCCAAAACTCGATCGAGTCGTGATGATGTGGACACTCGATTGAGTGTTGATGTTTCCTGCTTTCCACGAAACTTCCTTAAGTCGGTTTATTTTTTAACTAGGAAGTTCATAGATTTTTATTGGGTGACGCTTTATTACTCCGAAAAACGCTTAGATTAGTTTAGTTATCATTATTATTCCATATCTACGCACTTGGTCATTATTCCTTTGAATTCGGTATTATTCAATCTTTCTCTTTAAGTTCTTTAAATTGCTTTTTCATTTTTATGCTTTCNCATATCTACGCACTTGGTCATTATTCCTTTGAATTCGGTATTATTCAATCTTTCTCTTTAAGTTCTTTAAATTGCTTTTTCATTTTTATGCTTTCAAATATGTTTTCTTCCATTATTATTATTGTAGTTCTTGTTAGTATGAGTAGCTAATTTATAAATCTAGGGTGAAAGGGGATTTAGGTTGTTAGAAGGGGGTTTATCTTAATGAATTAATTGTTAGATTGCTTTATGTTGTTGTTCAATTGTTGTCCTGAATCAAAGTTGATTAGTTTTGGCCATAATTAGTTTACTAAATCCCTAGACTCTTTTAATATAATCGCAATTAGTTATAGCTAAGCCAACCAACCTTCAAGAAAACTGTTACCCTTAAGACGGACTTTGTTAACAACAAACTAGATTATTACCGCCTCCCTGTGGATTTGATACCCTACTTACCACTAGCTATTTGTTTGTAGTATTTTAGGATTACTTTGATTTAGCTGATACGACTTTAGCCTTGTCAAATTTGGCGCCGTTGTTGGGGACAACTATTTTCTGTTTGTTTTTAATTTAGTTTGTATTTTGTCTCAAGAAACTTCAGTTCCTTGGAACCGTTTTTATATTTTTCTTGTTAGTTTCCTATATGCCCAGGTTTAACAGGTCGGAGATTGTACCTTTTGATCCCGAACCAGAGAAGACTTTTCGCTATAGACGAAATTTTCAGAGAGAAATTAGTTAAGTGGAAGACTTGAGTACACTTGAAGCTGACGTCGAGCACTCTACTTCGTCAGAAGATCTATCCTTTGAAGAGGACAACCCAGTTTCTAACATATTTGCTCCAGTTCCTGCGATAGAAAGATGCCTACTCTAGGCAGTCATTCAGAGCCCAGTCTGGCTTTTATCCCAAAGGAGTAAAGCTCCCCACTACAAATAAAGATACATTTGAAATTCGCTCATCATACATCAATTTGGTGGAGCGCAACATTTTTGGAGGAGGAGCTATTGAGGACCCTACTAAGCATATGAAGAAGTTTACAAACTAATGTTGCTTCATCCCTCTGACTGCTGGGGTAACTCAAGACCAAGTAAAGCAAGTGCTCTTTCCTTTTTCTCTACGAGATGGTGTTGCGGAATGGCTATGTGATTTAGATATGGAAGCTCATACTATTACTGACTGTAATTCTCTAGCTCATGCATTCTACAAGAGATACTACCCACCGCAGAAGACCAATGCTCTGAGAAGCCAAATTACAAGCTTCAAACAAGGTCCCACTGAAGACCTAAATGAGGCGTGAGTTTGCTTCAAGAGACTAGTTCGTTCTGTCCCACATCATGGTTTTCATGTAACACCCCTGATTTTCGGCTAAATTTAAACTTACATTTACATTCAAAACTGGCCAAA
This sequence comes from Silene noctiflora, assembly GCA_009801015.1. Classification (NCBI taxonomy): domain Eukaryota; kingdom Viridiplantae; phylum Streptophyta; class Magnoliopsida; order Caryophyllales; family Caryophyllaceae; genus Silene; species Silene noctiflora. The sequence goes on from VHZZ01028209.1 coordinate 19,124, forward strand.
ATATAGGGATATTATAATCAATATATAAAGTCTCTCGATACAAATTCTTTTTAAAATAAAATAATACAATTCGAAATCAAATTTTTTTACAAAAATTCAAATAAAATTTTGACTTGAAATAAAATCTCTTTGAATAGCAGCAGAAGTCACCTGAAAATACAAACAAAAGACATAAAGGAACTATCCCTATGACGAGTAGCCCAGAAGGGAGAAAACAGGTCAGCCGGAAAGCTGAGTAACAGATAATACCTCCATTGAAGCAGCTTAGTTTTGGTCATGTCGTGGAAACAAACACACGTAAAAATAAAAATAAACACAGAGAATAATAAAAACACTCCCCGATAACTAACCAGTACTTCAAACAAACTCCGTTCTATTTCCATAATGTAATAATCATCTCTCGCCCCAATAATTAAACAAATCTCACCTCACTACTCCGTCTTACACATTACTCCGTCTCATAATATAATACTCCAAAGTAACCCAGTATCATACTTCCATCGTCGTCCCTAAGCCAAGTACAAGAGGTGAGTGAGCTGGTGGAATAAAACCGCAAAACAATATTTCCATCTCAATATCGATTTCAAACTCAGAACATATAACTCAATAACTATGGTCACTCTAGACCGTAAACATAACTCGGCACACTGGCCCCATAACACAATACTAGTAACCAATCTCAATTTTAATATCAATATAGTCAAAGGTTCAAAGGACCGTGCTCAACACTTAAAGAAAAAAAACTCTAAGTTACTCACCCACAAGTCAAGGTTAAAGGAAACGATAGTGAAAACACAATACAAAATCAAATAAAACCAACGAGGGCTCACCTTATCTCATAAATAAGGTAGTAGTAATGCACTATCTACCCCCACGTACATACATTGCAATCTAGCGCAAAACCAATAATCCATATTAATTATAGGATTAACGAACTTCCAATACCATTATCTTCATTACACAATCCACTCCAATTAGTCAACCCTTTTCAATCAATCAAATAATCCAAACTAACCAAAACAGCATTCCATTATCAAAACTAGTACTCGCTTATAAATTCATCTCGATCCTCGAACACTTTAGATTACCCCGTATAACCCAACGCACACGAAATAATAACAACAAAAAATTAAATAGTTACTATTATACTATTAACAGCAATCTAATGAAACAAATTAAACGTCAATCAAAAACAACAATTAATTAACAAAGTGAAATCAGCACATATACAAACAACCTCGAACAATAGTAATAATATTAGGATCTGTAGAATCGTGTTACCTTAAATCGGAAAATAGTTCGATCAGTCTGTATAATAATTGGTGACCAAGATGATAAAGATGATGCAATTGACCAAAAGAAGGCAATGACACGTGAATAGATGCCATGCTAGAGCACTAATTAATAGATAATTATGGAAATAGAAGTATGTGTTTACGACAGYCAAACTACAAAGGGGACCGACAGAGGGTTTTTATAGCAGTAGGGTTTTGTTCTATTTAAGAAAGTAATGGAAGAGTTTCTTTGTACAAGGACACAAGGTAAGAGGTTGATTATGATTAATAGAGATATTGTTTTATGGGATTCTCGTAAATAAAACAAAGTGTACAATTTTCCCAATTTCAACCCAAAATAAAATAAATAGTATGTTTAAAACCAAGCTCTACAATAAATAAAAGTTTTTTTTCTACCTTTGAAAATAATGAGATAAATATTTAAATATTTGGGTTATTACATTTCAAATCTGGTTTCTTTGCAACTAGTTTTACAATGGGTTGTACGATGATCATAGAGCTCTCCTAGATTCCCCTGCCAATGGGAGGTTTCAAAACAACACTACTGATGCCAATACATGGAAGCTGACTGAGTATGGTAACCCCAAAGGTAGTAGAAGAGGGGGTGGTCTAGATAGTGCAATCGCAGCACAGTTAGAGGGATTGACTGCTACAATTGCCGAATTGAAAACGTCCCGGTCCTTGGGTCAGCAGCAAAAGGTTCATGCTATGGTTCAACAAGAGGTACCTTGTGAGCGATGTGGAATTGACGGTCATAATGCCGCTAGGTGTATGAGCACGATAGAGCAAGTCCATGCTTTTCAGTCTTTCAAGCAAAGTACTCATTCTAATTTTTTCACCGAGAGGAGTCAGAATGTGTTGAATCCTACTAATGAGTCGTATTTATGTACACTTTTATGCCTTCCCTTAGCCACTTTTGAGACAGTTTTGTGCATTGATATGTCATTTTATATGCCGTTTATGTTAGAATGTCGATACTTCCGCCTTTTGGTGTTTTAATGCAGGATGGATGCATTTGTGGAGTAATTTGATGATAATGAGCACCGTGGAGTCGGCATGATGGAGTTCGAGGAAGATAGCACGGCTACCAAGGAGGAAAGATGGAAAGAAGAGAAGAAATCACAAGACGAAGCAGCAGAGGCCAATTCCTTGATCGAGTAACTGACGACCTCGATCGAGCATGATGTCCTCGATCGAGTATGCTTAACTCGATTGATGATCCACTTCGCTGAGTACATTCCCGGAACTTTCCTTAAGCCGGTTTATTTGTAATATAAATAGGAAACTCGTGCTACATTGTTAGGTTATGCATTATTTTACATAAAAACTCATAGAAAACCCTTAGTTTTAGCTTAGCTATTATTGTTCTTCCAGAACTAAGCCTTTAATTTACGGTACTTTGTTAATCTTTCTCCATTTATTAATTAATTCAAGTTCTAGTTTTATAAGTGCTTTATTATTATTCATTTTTTACATGCTTTTAATTATGATGTTTCTTCACCTTATTGTTGTTATTACTTTTAGTATGAGTAGCTAATTTTATAATCTAGGGTGAAAGGGGATCTAGGTTGTTAGAGGGGGTTTATCTTAATGAATTGATTATTAAATTTTTTTGTGTTGTTGTTTAATTGTTGTCCTGAATCTAATTGATTAGTTACTGGCCAGGATTAGTTAATTAGTCTTGCAAACTAGGATTTTCACCGACCGGGTTAGGACTAGTATAGGCTGCGACAATTGAACAGACTGACTTAATTATAGCGACCACATGTTAAGTTTAGATCTAAATGGAATATTTGAGTCGACCGATCATATGACCTTAAACAACATAACTGCTCAATGAATTAGTTAAATCATCACTTACAGATAACTGACCTAGTGAACTTGATCCCTAGACCTTTTTATTATTATTGAAATTGTCTTTGTTTACATCACAATTAGTTTATAGCAAACCAATTAGCCTTCAAGAAAATTGTTACCTCTAAGACGAACTTAGGTATTAGCAAACAAGATAATTACCGCCTCCCTGTGGAAACGATACCTTACTTACCGCTAGCTATTTGTAGTAGTATTTTAGGATTATTTTTATTGAGGTGATACGACTAAATCCTTATCACCTACCCTATCCGCAGAATAATGCATTTGTCATTCCCCAGAATCGTGGTAATCAGCCACAAGGCAACTTTATTAGGCAAAACCAAGGAGGTCAAAACTTCAATCATCAACAATTCCAATAGATGCAACCTCCTCGACAAGCTCCGAGTAATGATATGTCTGGGATCAAGGCTATGTTACAACAACAGATGATGGCTTCACAGAAGCAAAAGGCCTTAATTACTGAAATTTTGGCTCACAACAAGATATTGGACACTCAAGTTGCCCAATTAGCTAGCCAAAATTCGAGTAGGCAACCCGATAATCTTTCTCCTCAAGGGAAACAAGTACATGAACAAGTTAATGTTATTTCATTGAGGAGTGGTACTTCTTAACAAGGATCGGTGATGCCTGTTAATGAAGATGATGTGCCCTACATGCATCCTAAGAGATTGGGTAAGATCGAGCTAGGAGATGAAGAGAACTGTAACACCCCCATACTCCAAAGTGCCTTACCAAGGCTACCTTAAGCATGAAGATGTTACCATATCGGTTTCCCGAGGCAATGATAATCAAAAGACAATAAATAAACAACTTTAAATCAATAGTTAAACTGAATACAACTGTCGTATCAAAACTTTTAAGCAAAAATACAAACCAAAAAGGCAAACTGCCAAA
>VHZZ01028216.1:3939-15326 GCA_009801015.1 Silene noctiflora
AAATTCACCCAGCAAACATGATTGGATATAAAAAAAATTAACCTTAGACAAATCGAACGAGAAGCTTAACTTTACCGACACGCCAAGCGTTAAAACTAGTACTAGATTTTCCTTATGTGTCTGAACTCTTAACAAACTAACGACTAAGAAGTCTAACCTTATGTTTGTTGTTATTTATTTGAGTTTGACTTTCACAAATTCTTAATTTACCGAATTAACTGAAACAATGCCCTTAAATATTTCCTTAATGTCGCCTTAGATAATCACTAAATATGCATTTTGAATGTACTACTCCGCAAAACACGCGAGTCCACACGATACTTTAATCCTTATGAGTAGCAATTATATATTCTCAAAGAAATGTTAAGATTATCGCGACCTGAAATAAAAATTTACATTCTTTTACCATTCATTTAATAAATGGTCTCATCCGAATTGAGAATGTACCCAAATATGACAGATATAATGAGCACAAATGTCAACTGAATGAACAAGACAATATCCTTATACTTTGAATAAATTCAAATAATTAAAGTGTCTTTGCAAAATTAATATTTAGTTATTAAACATAAATATTAACTAGGCACAAATACTACTATTAAATAATTGTAATCAAATATTGACGATAAACTCACGTCGAACACTAAGCCTTCCTTTGGGCCGACTCAATATTTACCTGAAAATCCGAATAATCGTCACATATTTATTACCGTACGTGTATATGCAATTCGGCCAAATAATGGCCTTCCATTGGACTGACCATTATCCGCATGAATTACACACACTAAACCAAAAATTGAATTTATTCATCTTTAAAACTCTATGGGCATAATCCTTATAAGTGTCATAAATAAAATGACACTCCCTTAACTTAGTTTTCAGATTCGAATATTGGCATCTCCATCATCACAAGATACCTAGCACACATCTAACCTCATCTTTGGATGATGATTAGACTTGTAAGTGGTACTCTTGGCGTAGTAATCAAATACTAACAGTAAAATCATGTCAAATAACAAGCCTTCCTTTGGGCTGACTTGATACTCACATGAAAACCGAATTACTGTTGCATATTTATTACCACAAGTATGATTAAATTTCGGCCAAGTAATAGTCTTCCTTTGGGCTGATCATTACCCGCATGAAACCCAATCACACACAATTATCTCCGTATTTCAAATTATTTAACCTACATAATAGAGGTCACTTTGGCGACTTATTATTTCAATCAAATAACTCAAAATATAAGACATTTTACAAAATTAAATTGCCAATATAATGTAGTCCAAAAATAAGTGTCTTAGACAAATAACCATAACCGTTATTGTATGTCTAACCCATAAACATTAACCCGAAAATTATGTAAGCATGGCCCTTCAACATAATCGACATAAAAACTTAACATCACCCCAAAATTTACCCAATTTCGGGCCTATATAAATATACCTAGCCTTAAAGTTCAAATTATAAAACTGAATTCCCGATCACAAATGTAAAATAATTTGGCAAAACGCGATTAGATCATGTCTACCCTTCCATCTTTGTCATTAAATAAAACATTAACCAAAGTTTGCTACCATGATCATTACAAAGAATTTGCATGATAAAAGAATAGCCTTTATGATCATACCCGGTCAAGAACCGTAAACGATAACATAATGACATGGCGACCAAAACCATTAGACCCAATTGGCCTTAACCTACTAGTTATAACCATTAACTGTTACGCATATCTTCAGAAAGGACCACTTAAATACACCATGGTTAGCATAAGTTATACCATCAAAACCATGTTATAAGTAAAACAACCATATACCAACATATCCAAAAGAAATGTTATCGCCATACCCTAAGTAAGTATAAACAATCATACAATCATCATCAAAAAACATGGCCGACACAAAATTTCTTTTGTTTCTTTATTGGGTGTGAAACCTTGTTAGACTTGTCAATATCCATTACTAATGACATAATTGTTGAGTCCCTTTGATTGATGATGACATGCCACTCTTATGTGTGCCTTTTTAGTTTATCTTTTCAGGAAATTGAAGCACTGAAACCAGCCCAAACAAGATTAAAAGTAATTATGTGTCCCTAATGTAAAGGCAATTAAGTAAAGTACTTAGTAACGTCAAAGTAACAATTCAACTCACTGTCACTCTGATTGAATAACAATAAGCTGGACTGTTACCATGAGCTATGTTGTTTGGTCCATATCACTTGAATGGTCTCGTTTGAAAGCAATTTTTTGTGCCCTCTTTTTAATTTTCAATCTCAGCATTTTGCTGTATTGTTTTCTAAATGCAAAATATCCCTTTCTCATTTCAAAAAGGATTTCCTCTTTCATGTAAAAATGTTTCCTTGGCTTTTCTTTCAAGGTGTCACTTTCACTCCCTTTTTAAGTTTGTTTCCTATGGTTGTTTGAGGCCTTGCTTTTCTGATTTTTTAGCCAAGAAACTCCTTTGGGAATGTTTTCAAATCCTCCTTATGTTTTGTGCTTTTTAGAAGATAACACTTTTGGTGCAAACATGGGGAAGTCAAAGCTTTTGGCTTATTCCAAAAGTTTTGACTAACTAAACCCTAGTTTGCTCCCTTAGTGCACTCTCCCTCTATAAATAGCACACTCCATTTGCTGAAATCCCCAAGACTTTTTCTGAGAAGTAAAATCTAAAATTGCAAATTTATCTTTCAAAGTCAAATCGTTTTATTTGCAAATTTTTCTAAGTCTTCAAGTGATACAGTCCTTGCAACCGTTACTCTGAGTATTATACTTTCTTGCCTAATAGTGTTTGATCACATAAGTTGTCTTCCTCTATTCTCTTGAATATGTTAGAAGAAACTTGATCCTTGTAAAAACATTGTAAGGTAGAAAGTCGAGTTCTTAGACTTAGTTGTCTTTGATCTCTTGTCGCAACCGGAGTAGGTTGTTGGTCCTTTTATTGTATGGGTTTGAGTCGTCGGAGTAGATAACTTAAATTAATCAGTAAAAGAAGATTGGACGTAGGCCCTTAGAGTGTTGGCCGAACCAATTCAAAACCGCTGTGTTTTTATCGCTTTTATTCCGCTGCAACTTTTATTCCGTTTTTATTGTTGTTATTGTTCCTTCGTAACAATCGCATCCACTGTTACATTCGTAAAGTAGCTACTACTCCATTTGCTAAGACGAATCTGTATCAATTTCTACGACTGTTGCTTATTGCTTTTTCTCCATCACTTCGACTAACTTCTAGACTCCCTTACAACAATAAGGATTAAGTTTAGAAGTTAAGTTAATTTTTAAAAAGGAGTACCTAATTCACCCCCTCCCCCTCTTAGGTTCTCGGTATCCAACCCTTCAATAATCAATAGCAAAGATTATACTCTAAAAACTGAATTCCAAATATTTTACCTTAATGACAAGTGATGACCGATTATACAATGACCAGATTAACAATTATAAGCTTAAATGATACCATGTGCAAAAAAAAAAAACACATAACCAACTTGCCTATATTGCATAAAACTATCGAACCATAAATCAGATATAATAATAATAATAATTTCAAATAGTTCTATGCATTAGAAGCTAATTGAAGTCGCACAAAAATAAGTGAGAAACACCAATTGTAATTTTCCTGCAAGCATATAATTGAGCCGCCGTAATCCAAGGGATTTAACTATGAAGCAGTTCAAAATTAATTATAAAGGTGGCTCTCATACCACTTAAACATGAAGTCGGATTACACATAATATAAATCCAAACCAAATAATTTAATATAAAGGTGGCTCTGATACCACTTGTTAGATCTAATCCAAATAGAGACCATAAATTTCATACTAAATTATTCGGTAAATACTAGATGCGGAAGCGTACTGATTACATAACGAAAGGTTGAGATGAACCGCCTGAAGGGACGGTCTTCACGATTAGGTCTTCTAGTAGACACACATACCAATAGGGACTACTGATGGGATGCAGGGAGATTAGGTTATTGTGTGCTACTAGAGACCATAACCCAGGTGACTTGTATATAGTAGTCTCCTTACTCTAATATGTCCATCATGTATTAGAAACCTAATGGGTATCTACACAATCAAGATATCCGGCCCATACTTTATAAGACGTAATTAATTATGCCCATATTATATTATCCAGATGGATCACTATATTGGGCTAAACTTAAATGATAGCAAACAAATACAATTGGTATAATAGTGTGTCCATATAAATAGTATTGGACCCAATACATTCTTACATGTTAGGCCTAAAAATTAGGGGTTACTAAGAACACACCCTTATTTCACGTTGCTTAAAATTTCATGTTACTCATTGCATTGATCAATCCCTACTTCACAATTTACAATACAAGCAACGCACATAGTCTAAAACAATAAACCATGTCTTCAATCACATGACATATTTTGAAAGGTCTTATTTTCTGTCCGTAAATTATCATGTACATGAACTCAGACCATTGTCATAGATGCCACTTTCCGACGATCATACTAAGCCAATGCTTTCACCACCCTCTTCCATGCTCCGTACGTATTTATAAAGCATTGAATACATAAACTCGAGTCGTAAATCCAATGCTTTCACCACCCTCTTCCAATATAATAAGCCTAGTAAAAACAATCATACAACCAACTTCTAATACGAGGGCAGAACGAGTCTATAATCATAAAAGTATAAAACCAACTTGTGATAAGAAGAGTAAACGAATATTCCAATAAACATATAATAAGGACCACCTATCTACCTCATTATTCTGATATGCAACAACTCACTCACTCACACATTAATCTTATATATAACCTGAGCCGCTAGAAGCATAATATCAACAACATAAAAAATTTATAGTAGTAACATCTAAGGGATTACAATGAGTGCTAGAACTTCCATCTATAGTAACCCACTCTTGTCATTTACTAGTTCAAGTATGATAAAGTCACTAAAGTCTGAATCCCTTTAAATGAAATGACTACTCACTACGTGATTAATTCTTCTAATAATCACATTTTTTTCCACTTTTAAATAAGAAATTGTAAGATTTGTTATTGGTGGAATAATAACTTTATACTCCAAAACTCCATCCTTTTATAAAATACTTCTCCACAAGAGATAAGCTAAATAACAATGGCTTAGTTATATTTGGAAGCACAAATTCTTGTATAAGACGGAGATATTCATTTTATTGTTAAAAGGTGTCAAGTACTACTCACCTGTATAGATGAACCCAAAAGAAAGAATAATATCTAGGGAATAACAAAACTTTGTCCCAACTTTCTAAATAGTGTAGCACGTGACCTATTTAAATTATAAAATGGATAATTCCGTCTTAAAGGAGACTATATAGAAAAGGAAGTTGAATTTGATTATTTGACAATAAGCACTCTTTTGTTCCAGAAATTTGCCATATATGCAAAAGTCCCTGGTGCACTCTTTTGTATTTGAGATGTTGATGCTCTAGTCTAAAATCATATGAAAATTAAACAAAATGATGTGATAATCTAGTATATATGGAGACATGAGATGATAAGATTAGGAGATTTAGGACACAAATCAAATAAGAGAGTACAGGAAAAAAAAAATGATGTTAGGTATATCAACATTTTTATTTTTGTTTAAAAGTTTTTTCCAAAAATTTAAAAATTATCATAAAATAATGTTCTTCCTCGAAGCATTAAAAAACCGGATAACTTTTGTTCAAATAATTTATTGAAAAAATATTAAAAACGATTGTTTTTGACATTTTAAGTATTTTTAAGAATATAACTACTTGGATGTTTAAAAATCAGAAAGTCAGAAATATATGAAAAATATATTAATAAAATTATGTAAGAAAATTTAATACTCCCTCCTATTCTACGTAACTCTTCCCTTTCCTCTTTGGCACAAAAATTAAGAATTTGATTAAAATAAGTATAAAGTATTGTTGTGGGTTGAGGTGATTGGAGATAGGGAAGATATTGTGAATGTTGTTGTGGGGTGAAGTGAATAAAATAAGGATAAAATATTGTATTGTGGGGTATTGTTGTGGGATGTGGTGATTAAAATAAGTATAAAACTTTACCAAAAAATGAAATAGGGAAGGTATTGTGAATAGACGAAAAAGGAAATAAGGAGGGTTATTGAGAATAGGAGGGAGTATCTCATTCCAAAACTGAAACAAACAAGATATCATAAATGGAGTTCCAAACTCAACTGATACCTTTTACGAAATACCCCCGACCTAAAAGAGTTGTCGACATTTCAGTGCCTTAATAGAGATACAATATCAACCATGAGTTTTGGCCCTACACCAAACCAAAGAGACAATATCAACCATGACTTTTGTCCCCACCCGACACAAATTACACCTGGGCTCAATAATCAATCGTTATAAGGTTAACCAGATAATGAACCACCTAATTCTCACATTTCTTAAAATCATGAAACTCAACTGAATCAAAAGTATTAAGCTAAATATCCATATATTCCCTTAAAAAGAAGTTAATAATTTAATAAAAATAATCTAAACTTAAATGTATGGAGTAGGAACTTATTGAACTCATTGCTTTTGATATGAAAATTATAGAATCTAATGTAGCTCATATATAAACTAAATTAACTAGTCACTAATCTTACTAATTACTTTAGAAATTTCAAGTTTTCTACAAGTGCTATATATAAGAGATGTCATCTTCCATCCAATGGCATCAAGACAACTTCTATAGTTTCTATTCTTGAAAATTTCCTCCAACTAAAAACGTATATTTAGCAAATAGATGGCAAATAAGCCACATCCCCTCACAATAGGAAGAGTAGTGGGGGATGTCATAGATCCCTTTCACCCAACTGTAAGAATGTCTGTCACTTACAATGCTAGACAAGTTTTCAATGGCCATGAACTCCTCCCTTCCTCTCTTACACTTAAGCCTAGGGTTCAAGTTCATGACGGCGACTTGATTTCCTTCTTCACTTTGGTATCTTATCTATACACATATATATGATGTCTGCATTTCTTATGTATAAAGTCACAGTCCATTGATACAATTTTCCACATACGTAATAGTTTTCACTGAGTCATCTGATACAGTTTATTGTTTATGTTTTCATGTTTTCGGCATATCAATAAGGATGTCTACTGTAACTCTTTGAGGCATTGAGCTATTGTTTTTAATAGTTTAGGGCAATTTTTAACTTGAGACTTCTAACCCCTACAACTTCTAACCTCTACCCTTCAACTTACAAAACTTCTTGTATAATGCGATGTAAGTGTTTTACCCTAAGTTAGTGTAAAACCATCTTACATTGTAACTAAACTACCTGTGTCTTAGTGAAGGGTATATATATATAGGTCTCGAGTGGACGATTTCACACTAATTCAGTGTAAAACCGTTCTACAATTACTCGTTTATACTAACCTACTTATTATGCTACCATAAAACTGTTTAACAATCCTCTATATATGTATCAACTTTATTATGCATTTACACATCTAATTGAAAGCCCTAACCTTTTATTTTAATTTTTGTAGGTAATGACTGATCCAGATGCTCCTGGACCAAGTGATCCATATCTAAGAGAGCATCTACACTGGTAATATATACATGCTCCTGACTAGAACTTTATATAACAAAACTTCTGCTACTTGTATAACATTAAAATGTATACAAGGGAACATAAATATTCTAGGTATTTCTCTACATTTGGGGATGTTTTTACTGATTAGTTAGATCATCTTACAGGATTGTAACAGATATTCCAGGCACAACAGATGCTACTTTTGGTAAGACAATTCACTTTCACCCACAACTAAATTAAGGTTTCGCATAAATCCATAGTAGTACTCCCTCTGTTCACCCGAATACTATAAATTTGGATAATATAAAGATTCGAAATATATATTTGTAATAATATGAATGGTTTTATAGGAAATGAGTTGGTGGCCTATGAAATGCCAAGGCCAAACATAGGCATCCACAGGTTCGTGTTTCTCCTGTTTAAGCAAGAACGTAGGGCTAGTGTCTCAGTCCCGAGCTCTCGAGACAGGTTTTGTGCCCGACAGTTTGCTGAACAGAACAACCTGGGCCTTCCCGTGGCCGCTGTCTACTTCAATTGCCAAAGGGAAACCGCTGCACGAAGGCGCTAATTAACTAATCATCATCTTTTTTTGTTAATAATTGCACTTATGTATTCCGCATTATATATGTTAATCAGTATTTGACGTCTTCCTTGGCCAAAGACATAAATACAAAGTACATATCATCTTATCGTTGATATGCACGCATGGAAATTTTCGTATGAAACGGTCTCTAATCATCATGTTTAAAATAAAACAGGCAATTCAAAAGAGAATTTATTGCTTTAACTTAAAGATAAAAATAAAAAATTAACAAAAAGTTGTGGTTTTATGCAGTAAAGTGTGATGTTATCTTTAGTAAAATCTAAAATGTTACGAAAATAAATTTGAGTTAAAAGTTGATAGGTTTCACTATAACTTTATAATTAGTTCAGTGAGAGATTTTGTTGTATAACACTATAGAACAACAATTAGCTACAAATAGGACTTTGCAAGGAATTGCAACTGGGTGATTAGTCAGTCTCTCACTCTCTCAGCCGGAAATAAGAAAAAGATTATACCACCCGTTGTATACATTATACAACCATATCAAATCTAATTAAGCATATGTGTATTTTTTTTATTTAGCTTCTAAATTACTCCCTCCATTCAACTCCACACTACCACTTTCTTTTTGCACGTTTACCAAGACGTGTTTTACGCGGTAAATATCGTTAGYTACGTATTAGCAAAAATTATAAAAGTTAGATATTTATAATATACTCGTAAAAACGAATCAAACAAGATCCCACATGAATATAATGTCATTTACGTATTGAGAGAAAATTGAAGTTGAACACACGCTTGTGAATAGTGTGYAAAATAGATAGTGGTAGCGTGGAGTTGAATGGAGGGAGTATGTTTTAATTTTTTGACATCCAAACTAAAATCTAATTGAGTTTATATGTATATTGTATTTTTTGTGAGTTTTATTATAATTTTTTAGCTTAATATTTGTGTAAATGAGCTCATAAACTATACAATATAAGGTTTGTAGACTGTACACTTAAATTCAAATACTTTATTATAAAGTTCAAAAAACTATACCACCATTTATAATTTCGTGATATAGTCTACCTAGTGCTCTCGGCCTTATGTGTGTGTATGGGTTAGTGTGTGTATGTGTTAGGGTTTCTATAGTTTCATGCATCCCAGTTTGTGATTCGTAAATGAGTAAAAAAAAAAAAAAAAAAAAAAAAAAAAAATTAAAATGCTACTAGAGCTGCAGAGCATGACATGCTAAGGGGATTCTTCCTTAATTTGTATTGTGCTCTTGATTAAAAGAGTAAACTCCGTATCATATAAGCAATCATTTGATTCCTGTTTCTTCTTAAATATTGTTTCTTTGCACAAATATGAGGATCCATCCTCCATATAGTTATAATAATTATAATTACTTAAATTTAACATAGCTATACCGTATCGATGACGGACTTTAATGGTGAGTGGGGGGTATCTTGGCATAGATAATATTTTTTTAGGAAAGACATTGGATAATATTAAAAACGAAAGTAATTTGATAAGAATCTCACATTTTGATAGTACGAGGAACCTTCCTTCTAAAATTGAGCATTGAACATTAAAACTTTGATTTATAGTATATGAAGTATTATTTAAAAAATCATTGCGAGTTCAAATGTAACAATATCAAACTTTAATCAAACATTGTTACCTTTACCTGAATGCCAATCTGCCCTCTCTCTTCCAAACAAAATTTCTGAGTCTCGGAACTATCAGCAGGTCTCGTGAGAGACCGTCTCTCACTAATTTAATGAGAGACATAATAGGAAAATAGAAAAAGCAGTGGGTCCTTCACCCCATCATGTGAGAGGTCTCTCAATAACGCTATTGAAAGACCGTCTCTCAGAAGTTTTTGTGAGGAACTATTGTTCGCCGAATTTTGGAAATATGGGGAATTCAGATTCAAAGGAAGGGAATAATATAATACAACAATGAAGGTTAAGATCAATTAACTTTTGCCAAATCTCACAAAAGCTATACAGAAGACAATGCTATTAGACCATCCCCAAGCAAGGTCTCGCTAACTAAGTCGCGACCCATGTTTATCTCTTAATCCCACCTTATTTATCTTGACCCACTTTTACACTCCCAAGCAGAAAGTCGCGACCTAGGTCACCAACCCAATCATTTTCCACTTTCCAACATTTTCAATCATTGTCCACCCAACAAAAACCTCTCTCTTATACTTTTTTAATTACACCTATTTACTAATAAATTATAGATATTTGTGTCCAACAAATAAAAACTCGCCATGTGTCGGGTCACAAGAAATATGTAGAAGGTCACTCCATGACCTTATTTGGGTGGAGGTCATGCTAATTTTTGGATTAAAAGGTGATTAGGGTGACCCACCCCCCTCATGACCTACTTGTCCACCTTGCTTGGGGGTGGTCTTATACAAAAGGAAGATGATATAGTACAACAATGAAGGAAGACCAAATACAACATTTTCCTTTACACACTTGCCGAGACACATATTACAACGTAAATATATTTAATTTTACATTATAAAAAAAATTTAAAAATATGATATTCTTATTGTACTTTTATAGATGAATCAAATAAGATCTCACATGACCATATTTTGTATTAGATATTACAAGGAATCGTACAGATTTTAAAAATTGGAAGAAGGTTGTTATAGCTGTTACCAAATCTGGGTGAAATTTACACCTAGAGAGTTTACTATATTTTGGGCCTACAACATTACATGATCTGCCAAAATAGTACGGAGTTCCGGGTTATGTTCCCTAGGAAGAGCACACTTTACACGCCAAAGAGTAAGCAACATGTGGCATGGCCAGCCAAATAATACAGTCCACTCATGTTCTATAGCCAAATACTCCGTACTCCGTAACCAATATAGTCCACTCATGTTCTATGCCTACAGAGTACGGACTAATCCAGAGCCACAAAGTCTTGTTTCAGACGTCTGAAACAATAAGACGGGCCAAATCAACCAGTTTTCATATAAATTGACCCATAAATCAAAAAGTGATTGTCCTTTGATGCTCTCTGCCTATTTCTTTTTATTAATAAATTTGGGTTTTAATCTCTTTATTATAAAAGTTAAATCATTTCTTGCATTCTTATTGACTAATGATTTTTTAGACTTGAAAAAAACTTTTATTTTGATAGGCTCCACCACATTCTTCATACTTATTTAATTACTCTCTCTCCTACTTACATTAATTAATTACTTTCTTTCATACTTTCTTTAATATCAACAAATCAAAATACATACAATTAAAACTATACATGAAAATAATCCTGACGGAAATT
>VHZZ01028219.1:4107-21329 GCA_009801015.1 Silene noctiflora
ATTTGAATGACGAATACTTGCCCATAAAGCTTTAAAGGCACCCTCATTATTAAGTGGTACAACTTTATAACACCCGGAACTTGGAAATTTCATCTTCACCCTCAATTGAGTACCCATACTTTGAATGCCGATTCCCTTATATATCTCTTCATCTAATCCAAGATACGTCATCTTTGTACTAGCTAAAATAAAACATTGATTCCCTCCTCTATAAGATACACAATATAAGATAAATCTACTAACAAAACATGTAAATAAACAAGTTAAAAGAAATCAAATTGCCTTGCTAATTAGGTATGTGTTTAAAAATCGAAAGCAATGCCAATAATACGCCGGAGAGGAGGAAGGGGTGAGGAAAGATGAAAGATGTGAAGTAATTTGAGTCGAAATTAGGGTGTTTGTGAGGAGAGACGAGCGTTGTTTTGAAGTTTGGTAGTGATTGTGACGAATAATTGACCAAAAAGTAAAAAAAAAAAAAAAAAAATTACTCTGCAAAGACACGCCATTACGAATGGCGTGTTTCTTCCCATAAACACGCCACTACTAATGGCGTGTTTCTYATGTCACATTTAGCCCAGCTACTGGATTGAATTTGTTGTTTACTGACTTAAGACACGCCATTACAAGTGGCGTGTTTATTGAAGAGAACACGTGGCGTGTTTGTGGTGTGACATTTTGGACAGCTACTGAAATGAAAAATGCACTGCATGGACACGCCATTTGTAATGGCGTATTTAAGCCTGAAGACACGTCATTCGTATTGGCGTGTTTTTACTGTTTCACAAGCTCGCAAAAACCGAGCCTACGTGGACACCATTTCGACAAATATTTTCAAAACCGACCCAAAACGACAATTATTTTATTTTTGAGCATTATTTCAAAAACGGATTCAATAATAACACACAAATAATAAACACGTAAATATTTGTATCATGCGATATATAAACTAGCATCCCCGGATTAATGAAAATATATGCATCGCACGGGTGTCAAACTAGTACAGTAGTGATTAGGGAGTATCATGGGATATATAAACTAGCATCCCCAGGTTCCAGTATAACCAAGCCTGTCTGATACATCAACAACTCGAACTACTCAAGGCAAGCCATAAATAAACCCACACAGCCAAGCAAAAGTCGCACACTGGGTGCACTCTCCCACGTGTTGAGTTCAGGACTCTATATCAATGTACAACACTATAATAGCACCTTTTTCGAATGACCCACAGAATAATCCCATTGCAAATGTCATCAAGACTTGGCAAGAGTGGACTAGAAACTGGGCTCGGAAAAGCCGACATCCATAACCCGAAACTAAAGTCTAAGGCTTCTAATCCATAACCCGAAACTAAAGTCTAAGGCTTCTACATCCACCTGTTTCCCAAAGGATGTAGCTAAAAAAATTCCTCAAATGACGGCGTTTTGCAAACTATTGCCTGCATTTTTAAGTGGCGATCCACTCAATTGAGAACTATAATCTCTGTTTTTCGATCCTATGTGTTGGTAAATGATAAAATGCCTTGAAGAATTAAAAATAATAAATACAGTACTAAATATAAATATAGAGTTAAAAGTAGCATTTAAAAAAGAGAGTAAATTATCCAGCATAGCCCAAAATTGCAAGAAATGGTCTCTCCAGGCATCAAACAAAATCCATAATCCTACAAGAGAAAGAGTTCTACTAAACTCCTTGAGACACAAGTGACAAATCGAAACACCAGTAACCGAGCTTAAGCTTCTGCCCTGTCAACATCTTCAACCAAAGTGAGCTTGTGGGTGGGTTTGGAGAGGAAGTCAGTGTGCTCCTGGAATGGGGACTTGGTGAAGCGGGTTTCTCTCCAAAAGTCGGGGGTCAGGAAGCCATAGGTCTTCAGCAGACACTCAAAGGTTGCCTGACAAAATTCATACAGACAAAATTAGCACATTCAACACAAAAACAACAAGGGCATAACCCGGAGCCAGAGGGAACATGACTGAAGGGATGTTATTTCGAATGTCATTCGCGCAATTTATGGTTCTAAAGGTATTTACCCGACTCAAATCCAACCACACACAATGGCAACCATAATACACAAGAAATCCCATTTTTATCAATTACAGTAGGATATAAAGCCATTAAACTAATTAAATGTCGCCTTAAGAGACAACCAGCTACAGTACCCCTTGCTGCCAACCCTCACTCACCTATTCATTTAGGCCTCGAGTGTACTAAGTTGTATACAATCACATTATTTGTAAAGTCCCTATAACACTAACATGAAAAGATGGGCAAAGAATTCATTCAATGCCCAGAAAATATCAAACTGATATGATATATCCTATAATGGTGTTGGCTAAGCTATGTTTAAAAAATTTGCAATTAGGATGAAATAGGGAATACAAGACAGATGATACTCAACAAGTCTTTCTAATAATCAGCAAAAGCTAAGTGTCACATAAAAACATGTTCAAATATCGGAAACCATTATATCAATTGATATTATGGACACAGTAAAAATGGCAATATTGCGAACAATCAAAATTGCAAAACCCAGATTTCCACACGCATAACAGTAACAGTCTTGAAAAAGCAAAATTATCAACAATGCATATTGGCGATCAAGACTTGTGATGACAAGTACCAGAAACAACTAATTTACAAAACCCTCGTAACCGAATTCAAAAGCAAGAGAAATAAAAAACAACATTATCCCAGTGCCTCAATAGCTATAAAAATTTTGGGAAAAAAACTCAAACCCAGCACCAATTTCATTATAAAGCTACAATAAACAACAAACACATATAAGATCACCCAAATAGAACAGTAGGGCATTACTCTTTCCATCTTCACAGTCCACTGAGTAACATTGTACGAATCACAATACAATCATAATAAATACTCCCTCGGTCAGTAAGTCTCTACCTTTTTTATTCTTGGTGATGAGCATTTTAATATTGAGAGACAAATGATTGATTGAGATGGAGGAAGTATTCATTACTATTGCATTGCGATTTGTAACCATGTATGGATGAAATTCAACACCAAAAATTACAATCTGACGACAAAACAGCCGCTTGTATAATTTTACGGTTTCAAAACGGCGAATATGCCCAAATGTATGTAACAATCTCAAACAGAAGCACAGTCATAAAACCAACAAACAACAAAATAAATACGGAGTAACAAATCAATAAGTTGCAAGACAAACATAAGATTACTGTAAAACTGTCTCATATAAAAACAAGCGATAATGAAATATACCTTGACAAAGTTACCAAGAGTCTTAGTCGAACCCCTGGAAGAAGTAAAAACATCCTCAATACCAGCAAACTGAAGAACTTTCTTGGGAACCCTAGCCGCAACAATACCAGCACCACGAGGAGCAGGAACCATCCTAACAGTAACTGACCCACATTTCCCGGTCACCTTACAGGGAACAGTATGTGGCTTACCAATCTTGTTACCCCAGTACCCTCTCCTGACCGGAATAACCGACAGCTTAGCAAGAATAATAGCACCACGAATAGCAGTAGCAACCTCCTTAGAACACTTAACACCTAGCCCGACATGACCGTTGCTGTCTCCGACAACAACGAAGGCCTTGAACCGGGTTCGCTGACCAGCCCGGGTTTGTTTCTGAACAGGCATGATTTTCATGACCTCGTCTTTGAGAGCCGGTCCGATGAGCAGGTCGACGATCTGGTGCTCCTTGACGGGGAGAGAGTGGAGGTAGATTTGTTCAAGGGAGGAGATTTTACCGTCACGTACGAGACGGCCGAGTTTGGTGACTGGGACCCATTTCTCTTCTTCGTCACGGCGAGGTCCACGACGTCGTCCACGGCCACGGTCACCACCACGTCCACCACGTTCACCGCCTCTGCCGCCGAAGCCTCGGTTGAAGCCACCACGGTCGCCACCACGTTCGCCGCCACGTTCTGCCATGATTGGTTGAGGTGAGATTTAGGGTTTTGAGGAAGGGAAGGGAGAGTGGAGGCGATTGGGAAGGAAATGAAGGGAGAGTGAAGGATTGGAGAGTTATATACGAGGGTTTGATGGAATGGAGTTTAGGGTTTTTGTTTGTGGGCTTGGGGAAATGGATATTGGTTTAGGCCTATGGACTATGTTTGCAGTCATGCTACACGGAAACAAGATTTTGGTTTCCCATTGTTATTACTTATTCGTCGTCCACAAATTTAATCAACTTTCCAAACTACCCGAACATTTCAATTAAACTATCTACAAATTCAATCGAACATTTTATATTTATTACATGTAGAAAGAGGTTAGCGAGAATGTTGAGTGAAACCAAAATCCTGAATCTATTTGTAGAAAGAGGGCATCGACGACAAATGTGTCATCTTGGGTCAAATTATTTGTTCGGTTTGAGTTGAAACAAATAAGAGTTTTTTATTGATTATCGACTTGGTTATTTCTGTTTGCCATATTTGCAAGGTCAAGGTTAACTTTATCAGTTGGTGAATCTGGTTGTTAAGACATTTTTGTGGAGTATATCAGTATATGTTAAAAGCTCACAATTCACAATATGTAACACCTTGTTTGTTGACAATAAAGAATTTAGAGAAAACGGTCGCAGTTTAGCAAACGATAGAAATTTCTGTTTATCAACTTTTGAACTTCTGCTACGACTGCAAAGCCCCGTTGCCCTCCATGGCTCCATCCTCCATCCTCCATCAATAACTTCAAATGTGACTAAAACATTTTGTATGTGAGATAAAAGTTCTAAATGTATTTACAAATTAAGTGAACATTTCAATGAGAGCTCCCTTTTCTATAGTAAAATCAATGTCAAATACGTACAATCTTTTACAATGGAGACGAAATTAATAGACCAAAATCTCTTGCGACTAATTTGTCATTACTTTGAGACTGCGGGGAAGCTTTAGTCTCTCCATTAATGTCGAGCTTTTGGAACGGAACATAGAGAACAAACAGTCCTTTCAGCATATTAACCGAATTTCTTTAGTATCTTCTTTTTCACTACCTTTCCACCATGAAAAACGAATGAGTCCATTATTCCCGCAACTGTGAATGTACCTGAGTCAAAACATAAATTATCGAAACATCAGTCTACTTTCTAGCAGTAAACAGATCTAGTCAAGGAACCGAACTCTAACTACCTGAACCTCAACCAAGATAAAGAATAGGAGATAACTTTCATAATCAAAATGAAATTATACATGTCGAATCAATCCCCGTATTTGATCAATACAACACCTCTCCCATTTATCAATTCAGAAATTTTTTTTCACGGTTGAATTTTATGAGTCTTCCGGCAGCATCTCTATGTTCAAGTGTTCAACACAGGTGAAGGCTAGGTAGACCTAATCCACCTCAGCCTGACATGGGTGGGGAGCATTTGAGATACATGGGCAAGATCGATAATATTATGAGCGGGCCATTTTGTCTTTCACATACCGATTTATTTCACCAACCCAACCTTACTTTTAAGGAGGGAGTATTCAGATACGATGCCGGGATATATTAGTGATAACAGATAGTTCAAACCAGTGTCGTATGATTCGGTGTTAGATTTGGTTTGGAGAACGGTTCGAGTTTGTAGAACCTACGTAGCTTAAATCGGGTTCATATATAAAGGAAACTAGTAACCTAGTTACGAACAGGGGGAAAAAACACTTGAGAATCTACAAATTGCACAAAATCGAGCATTTTCTGAAGCAACGAAAAGTAGTTGGAAAGGTACTTTACCTCCAACAATGGCACAGACATTAGTCATGAAATGTAAAAAGGATATACCGGTCTCCATGAAGGTTACCTACGAAATAACAGAATTTAGTTAGCTCTACAAAATGTTGCCATAATACGATTATTCTACATGCCATTGGCAAAATCGAGCTTCTCATTATTATCCTTTTTCAAGATTCTCACAAGAGGCATAGGAGTTCCTTGTATATGAAAGTGTGGTGTAGGAGTTAGTGGCCAAAGAAGACGGAAAAGGCAAACTATACATGAAGTCACAAAACATGATTATAACTTAGAAAGGATCTTTAAGGACAAATAGTTGATAAAAAGGGATTAAATAAGAATTAAAGGCTGGTAAAAAAAGCTAGAACCCCTCATGCATTCTTTGAAATAAAAAAAAAAATTATAACAGATTCTTCAAATATTAGGAACCAACCTTCACAGGAGAAAGATCATAAAAGAAGAAAATCCCAGGAATAATCTGATGATGTCCCGAGTCTAAATTCCTCAAGTGCTCTGTCACGGAAAACTAAACAGAAAGTAACATCAGCATGAGATAAAAGAGCATTGCACAACTTACAAGTCAGAAGACTCGAGAATAGATACCTGATTTGATTGGATAGTACGACCTCGCATATCAGTATATACAGTTGGGACGACCTAAAAGAGATGTCATCATAACTTAATATGGATCCTTCAACAAGAATTTTAGAATAGAAGAAAAATCTGCTAGATGTTAAGCAAAGCTTGCTATATCAACTCCAACCAAAAAAAAAAAGAACAAAAAAAATAATTATTCCATGGGATTTCTTGATGAGAATGTGGTTCTACAAAATTATGGTTGTTACTTGGTACGTAATATATGTTTTTGTATTTACATAGTAGAGTAGCAGATTTAGACCCAAAAAAGAAAATTTGTAGAGTAGCAGGTAGCCAGGAAACATATGTGGATAGTGCAGTAAATAAGCAAACCTTGACAAAATACTGGTACATTCCACTGGTTGAGTCTTGCAGCCACTGTACCCTGAGAATTAATACCCATCACATCAATTACCACCCAAAAAAAAAAAAAAAAAAAAATCAAGAAAATATAAGCATTGCAAAACACGCCGAAACTAAAGATAGAAAAGATGGTTTTAAACAAGAACCCATTAAGGTAACTAATAAATTGCTTTTGAGGGATAGATTTGTGCCTAATACAAATACTACTCCATATAAAGCAAGAGAAAGTTTTTGGTATGAATGTAGAAAGACATATCTACCCCTCAGGAGGAAAGCACTGAGCTACAGCAATCAGCTAATCAGGTATTGCATAGAGGATTAACAGAAAAAAGCAGACAACCAGCACAAGCCTGATCCTCCAAATACATCCTATGGAGTACAATCAGCACATTCCTACGGTACAACTCTCTCTGTCTCACTCATTTGGGTACATAATTCTTTTTGTATCCATGTTACTCTGACTGTTAGCCTCTGTTACTTTGACTCTTCATGTTATCTCGTGACCCCGTGCTCAACAATCAACAATCAGACATGAGTACGACACTTGCCACTTCATTTTAAGCGAAAAACACTAAAACATTTCATCAACCAGCTGAGTCTAACACTTGAGCATACACCTGTGTCGGATCCTTCCAACCAAGTCTAAGTACAAAAATAAATCTAAGCCAATTGTTTTCTTACTTAGGTAAGCTTTTATTGTTAAAAAGACTTTTCTGCCTTAACTTTTCACAGTGACCAATATAACCCAACTATTATAAATACCCCTACCTCACTTGCATGTGCTTGCATAAAAGACAGATCCAAAAGCAAACGTACAAAATGGATGAGATAGAGGTATATTACCCATCCAACGGGTTTACAATGCCAGGGAAGTACTCTCCAAAACTTAACTTGTTGATCTTGTGAGTTATCTGTTATAGCCACGAAGAACTCATTGTTTCAGAACTTAAAGGGGGTAAGGCTCATGTCCGGAATAGCCAAAAAGAACTTAAGGAATTGCAAACTTACATTGTAATTATTCTTTTGAAAAGCAATTAGATCATTGAAATGGAAGCCTGACTGATGAAAGGTTTTTCCTGGAACAAAGTGAAAAGTACCAGCCACTTTGTTAACTTCCAGAAATCCATTTATATTACATCCTTCACCTTTTTCCTCATCAATCTTTTGGAAGAAACCTTCCCTCTCACACTGTTCAAGAGAGAGTGAGTAAGAAATTAGAACAACGATTGGCAAACCTTTTAATTTTTAGCTGTTGGATGGTCTTTGACTTTACGTGTTGGAAGTACACGAAATTACTATCACAGTATCAGAGCAGTCTTCCAAGGATCTAAACCTAACCCCTTAATACATATAGCTTCTATAAGTACATGCTGGACTGTAGTGTCTGAGTGTCGGACGACCACTGCACAAGAAGACACTCCCTCCATCCCTTTTATATTCTCCCCAATTAACTATAGTGGTCAAATGGTACCTACTGTGACCGATACTTTTTCACAATTTACAATAGTTTTAAGTCTTGAAACTTTTAAAAAATGAATAACATATTCAAATAGTTGCATATATCTCTACATAATTAGAGGTATAAAAATCAGAATTCACATCAGTTGACCACCAAATCAAATGAGGACAATAAAAATGGGGATTGCGGACCATAAATTTGAGCTGAAGATAGTAACACTAACAGACTGCTAATAGGTTGTTAGAGCATTTGACTTTTACTTCCAGCTGCAGTTATTTAGACAGTGAGCAAGAAGATTCAGCAACGCAGGTTGGGGAGTTAATGAGCTCAAACTAATCATGTCAACAGAAGCTTCCACTAAAAACACGTACAAATTTCGACTCTTGCCAGAAGTTGTTTAGAATTGAGTAGGATATTATGATCATATACGAAGGGTTGATGGCAGATGTATACTTTGAGAGCGACATGGGAGCTCACCTGATCAATCATATCCATATTACTTAAAGCCCAACCTTTTTTCTGGTATGCTTCACGAACATCTTCACATGAATTGCAGCAATGATCATCAGCCTGACAGGTGAAGGGAAATTTAGATACATTTCGAGCAAACGAAAGCGTGTTCATAAACAAAATCACAGTTTGCTCTTGATGAACATGCAATAGACCTATTTTCTCTTTGTTGTAGGAATACACAAAAAAAAATAAAAAGCAATTTTTATAGTTACCTCACACAGATGACCGTGCATCTTAAAACTTTTTCACTACATTTGATATCTCGAAAATCTAATTGTAACAGGGAAGAACATGGCTCACTTCCCCCTTATAACATAGCTTAGCAATACACCCCCCATTGTTTTCCTAACTCTCTCCTCCTTCCGCCATTCTACACCTGATAACTCTCTTCCCTCTCTTCTCGCCTTTACCTCCACTATTTCTTACATCTCTATCTATGTAACATGTAATAGATCACTGTAATTTAATTAATTCCATGATACAGAACTATTTAAACTATAGCAGATTTATATTTCTTTTCTGTGATTTGGTGATAATCAAGCTTCTACACACTTGGGCCACAGAGAGGCTGGAGGAACTCAATTGCTTGACATTTAACACCACCGTAAACCCCAACATAAATAGGAATCTAGGTAATCCAGGCAGTCAGGCACAAGAAAACATCTTCACCACTCTATGACCTACACTCATGAACGGTGAACCATGACACTAGCGGAGATAGCATCGAAACCCCAACCTCACGCTTGAAAAGTGGAAGCCTTGCCGCCTTAAATCTGCATGATATGCATCTTCAACCTTCACAAAGAATTATCGAGAAAGTTCCATAGCTTTAGATCTTTTACATTGCCGCTTCTAGCCAGTGGCGGACACAGGATTACAGTTTAGGGGGCACATTTTTTTTTCTCATTGTAACTAGTGTCGCTATATCCTCTTTCACGATACCAATTTTTATAAAAGCATGATTAATTCACACTGTCAAAAGTAGAAATTCATAATAAATGTACAAACTTACCACTGTATTTTATTACCGTTGAAACTAGAAAAATATTGACGGAAGAAGTTGTGAAACTTCTTTATCTAAGTAATTGTTTAAATATTGTTGATAGAAATTAATGAATCTCAAAATAAATCATAGATTCCACAAATATAAACTCATAGATATAATTGAAATTAAGAGCAATAATTCTAGTGTAAAACGGTTTTACACAATTATTATTGTAAAATCATGTGTTGCTTTACTAAACTACCCCCACTAAAATAACTTCTACCAACTACCATGATTGGGTGATAAGGGCATCAAAGTATTTTGAAGATGGTTTTAACAATGTTTATTGTAATAATGATTTTACATGAGACTTACTCATTAACAAGGGAAAGGGAGAACTGTACTTAAGGCCTTGAAATGTAGATTTAAATAAATTGACAATTCCCACAGACGCCAAGTAATGTTTGTCAAAGTGATTAAAGATTGGTTTTCCACTCAAATGATTGGGGTTTGATCCCCCTAACACAATAAGGTTGTTTACTTTCATTTTTAAGCACAAATAGATGATTGTGGCAACTCAAAGCATAATTAACAAAACAATGCCCGCACTGGGGTTTGAACCGAACCATTGTGGTTGGTCGATAAGTTCTACTACCACTAGAACTTGACAATTCAGAATAGGTACGCATTTATGGCACTTAAGAACAACTGATGTTCCAAAATGTAAGACAAGAAACAAGACCTTAGTCCAAGCAAATTGGGTAGGGCGTAGGCTAACACGAATCTTCTTATGGAACCATCAAAGTGAGGTGGGGATAAACAATGAAATAATGGATAGAAGATCGAAGTAAGTTAAAAGTAGGAAATTATTCGATATTTATGTATTTACAAAAAAATATATAACCATATAGTAGGGATGTAGGGATGAATGCCACAGAACCTGAGGTCCACATCAAAGAAAAGGCATGCAATGATCCCTTGAGAAAGGGTGTTTGTTCAATAAATATCTGAAACCCAAATTCGACTTTCAAAAACATAATCAGGAATCGTAACATACATTAGCAGAGATGGTAGACAAAGAAAACTACCGTTTCTGCCCCATAACATGAACCACAGTATGTCTCATTGTGTTCAAGCCTACCACCATGCCTCTGTAAAGGCTTCTCAATCTGCAAAGGAAAGTAATTAAATGAATATAATATTGTGGTTAGTGTATGGAGCAAAGACCTATGACACAGAACAGATAATAAGAGAAAGCAACATGAAGAAGAAACTGTTAGCAACAAAAAAAAGACGAATATTGCTGGCAAATGACAATGGTGTATATTTGAAACACTACCCAAACTTGAGCAAGGCACTGTAATTTGATTAAACCTACACAATACTTCAATAGTGAGAAATTGGGTTACGGTGAAACATTAAGGTCTAAATATGATCAACTTTGCATCATCCAAGCACGTAGGCATCTTACATACTCAACTCCTTTTAAGATATACAGTTTGTCAGTGAGCATCTTTCTCAGTGACAGAAACAGTCATCCTCAATAAACTCTGTTTTTGATAATATATCGAGTCAGCTAGGATATGGATGATGTAAAGTTCAATCCATAAAATGCCTTTTTTCCAAATAGTCTTAAGTTATAATATCTTTCCATATTTCCAATGGAGCCAAAGACTCATTACTCTTTGGTTATGGATTATAATGGAATAAATCAAAATGGCTCACTAAAGTGGCTGCGCTTCTTTCTTTTGTGAAGTAGCGGTCCTTCGATGCAGTTCTCGACGTAATTTTCATCTTGGGTCATTCGAAAACAGCCTTTTTGTGTTGCTAACACAAGGGTAAGGCTGCGTACATCCGACCCCTCCTTACCCCGCAATTCGCGGGAGCCATTGAGACACTGGGGTAATGTTGTTGTTGTAGTCTTAAGTTATAATATCAAAAGAAGACGGGGACACTGCAAAGACCGATTAGTTTAGTCCTTCCACAAAAATGTATCACATTCACAATCAAAACCCTTGAGATTTCAAAAAGATAGTTACTCCCTCCTATTCACTATATTCTTCCCAATCCTTTTTGCACAAGAAATAAGGAAATGAATTTGGACCACACAAATCTTCCAGAAAAGGAAATAGGGAAGAAAACCCGAATCCGAGAAAGGAAATAGGGAAGGATATAGAGGAAAGGAGGGAGTAGTGAACCTCTACACTCAAAATTTGAAATGTAAATATACATATCCATCGCTAACAATATTGAGAGAAGAAAAGAGAAGATATCAGATATAGATGTATTCCTCCCTCAGTGTATCACCCTTTTCCTTTTGTCTCTTCTTCGGCTCTGTCTAGTAAAAGATACCCACAGAGCTTATTCTGGAAAAATTTTAGTAGGTGACAATGTGACATCACAGACCAATACAGGTCCTTCCCGCGCAATATGACCTCACTCGTGCTCACCCTAAGAAATTTTCCAGGGTATCAACCCAATACTACCCTCCATCAAGCATCCTTATCAGTGGAGTTTTATACACATGGGCTTGCAGAAAAAAAAAAAAAAAAAAAAACTTTAATGGGTATGAGTGGTACAAGCAATTAAATTAAGCACTCATCTGAAATCCTTAAATCTTGATAAATCTCCCCATAAACCTGAGGTATTAATGATCACCCACTTCATGTCAAATCAAATTTACAGCATGATAATACGGAGTTGATAAAGACAAACAACCAAGATATTAATTGGTGGGACGTGAAAATGAAGACTACTTATAAAATGATTTTAAAACAAGTCCTACAATAGAATCATGAAGATGATCACTACTGTGTAGCAGGTTGTAGCTCACTAAATATTTTCATAATAATAGAAGGACGAGAGAGATTGTGTGGTTTCTTATAACCTTTGGGGCTCCAATGCCATCTTTCCTTGCTTCAATTTCATTCCCGTGGACATCAATTCTCTTTTTGGTGATGTCATGTCTCTACAAGTAAGCAAAGCAGCATAATTCTCAGAAGAAAGAAAAACGCAGAATGGTTGAAAAACAGAGGTTTTTGTAAATCACGTACTATGTCAAAGTGCCTCTCTCCACTAATATCTTCAGCATCAAGACTGAGAATCGTACAAGGAACTGCTGGAAAAGTAATATCAAACTGCAATTAACAAGCAAAGATGAAGTGTAAATAAGACAATCTCCACGACAAGATGCTAAATATTTAGGAAAAAAAATGTGTTTGTTACTCTAACTTGGGTGCGAGTGTTGTACACCTTAGTTTAAAAAAGGGGGCACACGGAGGCGCAAGCCAAATCGCCTCAAGGTGTCGGAGGCACATTGGATCCAAAAAGGCGTATGGGACGCACCCAAGCACACAAGGTGCAACTTGTGAAGCGCACCCGAGGCACAGCCAGGCGCACTAGAGACGCATTACAATTAAATCCTATGTTTTTTTCCAAATTCTTTTATTTTACTTTTCTCTCTCTACCAATGCTTAATTTGCAGTTATAAATTAATGTTAGCCCTCTTTGAAAACAAAAGGGGGACTATTGTTGCACAAAAATTTATTCTAAAATATAAATGTTCATTATATAATAAATATGCCTCATGTTTATAAGGCGTGCACCTTGCGCCTTACGCCTTCCCAATTTAAATCGTCCAAGGGTACATACCAAGTGTCGAACTTGGCATGACTAAAATTTTAGACATGGGAACCTATCCTAAAATGAGAATAAAGGTGTGGAGGCACATCTTCAAAGCGAAAAGGCACTTCTAAACTTGAAGTTCTTTATTTTTTAAAAGTATGGAAATAAATTTAACAAATAAGACTTCAAATCATTAAATATAATAATATTAAATACTTTATAAACTCTCGTCCTCTCCTTTTGAGTGCGAACCCCACTAATTTTTATTTTTTTTATCTCGGAGTATCATTTGGTCTATGGCTTCTTTTATCATCTCTTTGTATTGGCATGACTAAAATTTTAGACATGGGAACCTATCCTAAAATGAGGATAAAGGTGTGGAGGCACATCTTCAAAGCGAAAATGCACTTCTAAACTTGAAGTTCTTTATTTTTTAAAAGTATGGAAATAAATTTAACAAATAAGACTTCAAATCATTAAATATAATAATATTAAATACTTCATAAACTCTCGTCCTCTCCTTTTGAGTGCAAACCCCACTAATTTAGCTCGCCTAGGAGAAGTGTCAGGCTATTGTGCGGTCCTAAAATCGAAGAGACGAGTAACATAGGTAATAACCGGCTAGAGAATACAAAGAGATGATAAAAGAAGCCATAGACCAAATGATACTCCGAGATCAAAAAATAAAATTAAAGCTTGGGTTAAACTGTAAAGTCTAGCATCAAAGGAGAGAAAACACATTTGATAAAAAAAAAAAAAAAATAAATAAAAATAAATAATGTCAAAATTCTTGGAGATGAAGCAAACGTTGCAACCTTGACAACTCATTAACATCAAGATTCAAAGTAACAAATTAGATAGGCAGACAGAATTACTAACATTAATGCGGAGAGTTCCCCCTCTAGATGTGTCCACTAGAAGTGTGGTCTCTTTAACAGTATGGAGATATGACCCTGCATGTGTTGCAAGTAAAGCCCAAGTGGTTAAGTAAAAGATTAAAACACTAAAAGATTGATAAATAAGCCAAGCGAGTAGCATATCAAGCTTATAACTCAACCAATAAATCACACTTGTACCTCAACCAATAGGTCACACAGACAAGAAACAGAAGTCATGAGTCATGACTAAACTGGAATTGCAGGAATGTCTGGCCCTGGCATATACAAGTTAGTCACACTATTTTCTAGAATGTCCATTGGAGTACTTCCAAATCTATCATAATTTTGATGCAACACAGTCAATACTCAATACCATAGATCCTAAAATTCTAAACCCCGGATTAAAAAATTCCGCATTCTTTTTACTACTGCCACAAAAATTACCAACAATATCTGACACAAAGTTAAATGCACCCTCTTCTTATCTTTTGCAATCATTGCAGAGGAAAAAGAATTGCCTTTTCTCATGAGTTAAAACACTCCCAAAAACAAATCAAGTTACCTAGTTTTAATCCTCTCAATTCATATTCATAGTTAAATGGATAACGAAGGAACGATTCCATAAAATGATTATATATCAACACTGATTGTGTGATTTTGATAATTAACACCTGCTGATAGAAAAATCAGTTCACTACTATACAGACACTGCTATTTCTAGGCTTTTTTTTCATTGTCGTTGGAACTTGGGGGGACTTTAATAAATACTTTCAGCTTTCCTAAATGATGGTGTGCCGCTAAGTTTTTGTTGATTGAGTTGAGAAATACTTTCAAGTTTTCAACTCCTAGGACACCCATATAACCAACAGTTCCTTGTTCATCCTCCTAAAGCATGAGCTGAACCAACAGCATAAAATGAGATGAATGCTAGCCTTATTTTGTTTCCTCACAAGAAAATGCTCTTATGTTGTATCATTATCTGGCTCATTACCGCTACTAATCAAACAATCTGATTCATAACTCATAAAGTGAAGTGAGGCTGTTGAATGCCACAACTTAGTTAGAACGAGAACACTCACACTGCAAGTGAAAAACGGTTGGGCTCGAGCTAAAATACATAATATACTACACCAAGGTGAGATTTCAAGCCACGCTAGTACTACAGTCCTACAACAGTAAAGGAACTACTACTGACTAAACAATCACTGTGGCTCTCAAGGCCATGGCACGGATCCCGATGTGTTTGAAAGCCTCACAAATCAACCCACGGCTATTCATACAT
This sequence comes from Silene noctiflora, assembly GCA_009801015.1. Lineage (NCBI taxonomy): Eukaryota > Viridiplantae > Streptophyta > Magnoliopsida > Caryophyllales > Caryophyllaceae > Silene > Silene noctiflora. Next base: position 19,551 of record VHZZ01028219.1, read on the forward strand.
TTTCTCAATATCAGCAAATAGAGCCAACCAATTCGAAACTCAGTTCTGAACAAAGCAGTAAACTAAAGGACTAAATCCACAACCACAAAGCCACTTTCACATATATTTCCAGCCTAGTAAATTCAATCATTGTCAACTGTTACAGCTTACAATTCCCAGCACATAAGGGTTTGTTTGGATAGTAAAATAGGAGGGAAGGGGAGGGGAGGGGGATAGGGGGAAAGGAAAGGGAGGGGAGAGAAGGGGAGGGAGAATGGGATGTGGTTGTTTGAATACAATTTCCTTCCAAATTTTTCCCATGTTGGAAGGATTTTGATTTGCCTTAGAGGAGGGGAAATGGCTCCCTCCAAACCCCTTCCCCTCTATTTCCCTACACCCTTATTTGGTATCCAAACAAGGGAGGTTAAATCCCCTACTCTCCCTCCATTTCCTTTCCCTCCAAATCCTTCAATCCAAACACACCCTAAATATCGAGTGCAATTGATCAAGCTAGTCCATGAAAATTTATTGCAACTGGACTAATAGGTGATTAAGCATGACTAGCAAATATTGAATGTATGTTTTATTCCCCAAACATAGAAACCTCGTTCCGTCACTGCTCAGTGCTGACAGCTAAAACCCGAAAACAAAAAGGGTCTTTCAGTGTTTCTCACATGGATTGCCTGCTCTAATCCTTGATAGTACATTCACAAAGAATGGATCTTTATAAGGTCATCAAGTCAGTTAAAGCTAAACATATACAAGTCTTTTACACGACATTCGACATACCGAGTTGATAACTAATCCAGGGCAATTTTTCAGAAGAGCCATCCTAACAATTGCTCATCTTTTTTATTAAAAACAGCTAAACTGTACTGGCTGAACAATAAACTGCCAAATTACAAGAGCAAAAAATTGAGCAGAAAAGTGGGAATTCTATACAGGCAATAAATAACTTTGATTGAAGAAAAATGAAGAAGAAAAACATACTGAACTCGGAGAAAAAGAGCAAGGACATGATGAATGCAGCAAGAATGGTGATAATTCCACCAGAGAAAGTTCTTTTGTAGAAATCCTCATTGATTTTAGGGTATGCATCCAAATCTCTAAGCTTCTTAATTATGCTCTCCATTTCACTATTTTAATCCCTTCCCAAAATTTCGATATGATGATATACAGTATGTTGGTTTAGACTTTAGAAGAGAAAGTGAGAAAAATATTATAAAGGTCGTTGAAGAAAATGGAAGTCAAGTTCATATGCTCATCATTTTCAGGACATGACATATTAGGAATTTAGGATAGAGACCCAATTAGTAATTAGGGGGGATTTGCTAGGAAATTTGTGGGATTTTATCACCAAATTAATGGGATTTTGCTTCAATGCTTTTTTTTTTTTTTTTTTGGATTAGATGATCACCACATAAGATTAATTTTATGTGGTTCTTAATTTTCACAACAACGAGATGATTTTGAGTAACCGTGTCTAGAAAATTAATGAAAATGTTAGAGGTCGTTTGGTTCTCTAGAGGAATTGAAGTTCCAAGGAAGTAATAATTTACATGATTTTGCAATTTACATGAAATGGAAAAAAAGTGTTTGATTGGGATGTGGGAAGTGAATTCTCACCTATCTAGAGGGAGCCTTAGATAAGTAACTTCTCCCTTATGCAAGAATTAGAGTTCCTATGTGTAATACTACGGTTTTTCTTGTCTTTGGGACTCGACCGAGTAGGACTTACTCTGTCGAGTAAGTCGATACCTTTTTCAAGTACGGGTCTGGAGTTGGGGTACTCAATCGAGT
>VHZZ01028244.1:0-14927 GCA_009801015.1 Silene noctiflora
CTTGTGATGATCATTGCCTCGCGAAACCGAGATGGTAGCATCTTCATACCTAAGGTGGCCTTGGTAAGGCACTTTGGTGTATGGGGGTGTTACATTAGGTGGATCGGTCCTAATGGACCTAAATCGGTCCATTTCGATTTCCGACATTTGTCCTACAAATGCTTATAGGACTTATATTTAATTATCTTATATAATTAAATATTAATGTAATTATTTAACACTTAAATAAAACAAATTAGAAAATAATGTAAACTTAACTATTAAGTGACATTTTACCATTTTATCAATATAAAATGTGTCTTATAATAAATAAGTAGTTTATTTTACATCCTCTTGTAAATATTATTAACTAATTACTTCCATCTCACACTATACACACATTATGAAATAATTTAGTTAATTAACAATTAATTACTAAATTGCAACTAACATTTATTAATTAATTATCACATAGTTAAATAATAAATTCCTTTGTCCCGAGTTCCTAACTCGTCATCAAACAATAAATTCACTTGACTTATAAAAGTCATTATATACAAGTTACTAATTATATTATATCCCATATAAATAATTARTCTATCCATTTGGGCATCGTCCTATAGGTGTGACCTCGAGGGATCAACTGATCACCGCTGTCATACGACAGTAACGTCAAACTCTAGTCAGCTGAGCGTTACCGATTTACGTTAATCTGTTGACAAGTATATCACAACATATATCTCGAATATTCCTTTTATGAGATTTATTATGTAGATGCACTATTTAGGAGGACACTACTCTAACAAATATGTCTATGTTTTAATGATGACAAGTATGCATTTTGCTCTTAATCGTGTGTTTAGTCTTTATAGATTGGACTTACTAATGTTTAGCATTTAAGAATTGTGATTAAGACAAAGTTATGCAAGCTCCATGATCAAGCATTCAGTCAAGATCAAATATATTCAAACTATCAAGACTTGATCAAAGAATGCTCAAGTAAAGATCCAGATAAGCTTGTATGAGAAGATAAAGCCTACATTGAAGATCTACAGGAAGATTAGATAGAGTAGGTTGTCATCTCGTAATGATATTTAAAGTAGTTATTTTTTGTTAGTAAAGTTATTGCCTTACAACTATAACATTACTTGCACAAAGACTCAAAGTTATAGGTGTTCTACTATAACTTTGAGATGCTAATATTTTAATTTCACACGACTAAAGTTTTCTTTTTCAAATACTTTTGGAAAATCGTTTTTTAAGTTTTGTCTTTAGAATATGGCAATAAAACTTGTTTATAGTAGATATGGACATAAATCCTTATTAATTGAGTATGATTTGTTGGTTATCCAAGTAATTAGTAAAACTAGAGGAACAACTTATGAGTTGTCCCCTTATTACTAATTAGGGTTTCTAAGCATTCATATTCAAAACCCTAATTGACATAACCTAATTATATTCCTAGGGTTTCACCACGATTAATAACGTGTATACGAGCCATAATTCACGTGGATTCTCAAGTATAAGATATGGGTATTATCTTTAGAATAATTCCATATTATCTTATATCTTTGCAATATATTGTTAGCTCTTATGTTAAGATATTTATTATTTTATTATATTAAATCTTAAAAAATCTAAGGTTTAAAGGGAAAGATATCAAATGAATATTTGATAAAGATATTCTATATCTTTATAATTATCTTATATCTTTTCCTAAAGATTATTTGAATAAAAATAATGGAAATAATATCTGATTTCTATATTATTTTTATTCTCGATATCTAGGGTTTCCCTTGAAACCTAGATCATGCTGTAATACTACGGTTTTCCCTGCCTTTGGTGACTCGACCGAGTAGGCCTTACTCTGTCGAGTAAGTCTGTGTCGTTTTAAGTCAGAGTCTGGAAGTGTGGTACTCAATCGAGTATCTGGGTCACTCGATCGAGTAAGGGTCACTCGATCGAGTAGCTGGGTCACTCGATCGAGTAGGTATCACTCGATCGAGTAACCTACTTACTCGATCGAGTAAGTTGCGTTGCAGGCCGATTTAATTAAGTTTTGTAAATAACGCGAGTTAACTTTATAATCGTCATCACTGTTCATTTCTTTCATAATCCTTAAAACTTCCACAAGAAACCTCTCAAACGTTACTTCGTCGTTATCTCGCGCTATTCGCAAACCCGGAGCTTGAGTCGGTAGTTTTCCGTGTCGGTCGCATCTTTGTGTTCCTTGTCTCGAGGGTAAGTTCTTGGTACTGTTTTTATGCATTTCCGTTATCGTTGTCTAAACCCTAATTTTGGGATTAGGGTAATTTGGTTGGGGGTTGGAGTATGGTTTGTGATATATGGTTATTGTGGTTGTTAGGAAGTGGATTCGTAGAGGATCGTTTCTAAGTGCTTGAGTTGCTGATCGGTGATTGCTTCCAGGTAGGGTTTCCCTACTCAGTTACTGTTTATCGTGTGGCATTATGAACATTGTTTTTGTATGTTGTATCTATGTTTTGTGTTGTATGATGTGACGGTATGATGGAGGTGGAGGTTGGAGTATGTTGTGAGATGCGTTCTCGGCTGAGTGGAGTCACTTGCGGGAGTGGCTTCACGCCCTTGATTCGCCCTCCGTGGAACCCGCCACGGGAGGGGATGTGCACATTAAGGAACTTGGGTTATCGCTCGATATGATGAGCGGGGCTTAGGTGGGAACGGCTGCGGTCCCCCACTGGTAGGGTTACACACCTGGGGTATGTAGTCAGTGATGTGGTGTGAGGTGATGAGGTGAAGGGGGAATGTGTAATGTTGCTATGTTTCATTGATTTGATTGTATGACAGTAACTGACCCCGTGTTGTTTGTTGTAACTGTGATGATCCATTCGGGGATGGTGAGCAGGTTTGAACAGGTATAGCTATGTTGCACGTGGGATGGATGGGCATTCACCTTATTAGAGTTTCCGTTGCGTTATGTCGAGTCTTGCAATAGATGTTGAGACTTGTATTTCAGTTARTTGGTTAGACAGTTTTGTTATGGAGTTTTGAGACAATGTAATCATTTAAATACTTTATTTAATATGTTTCGTTATTGTCTTTTGATTATTATTGCCTCGGGAAACCGAGATGGTAACACCTTTATACTCAAGGTGGCCTTGGTAAGGCACTTTGGAGTGTGGGGGTGTTACACATGCTTTCTCACTATAAATAAGAGGCGTGCCACATTGTACGAGAAACAACTTTCAAGCATAATTTTCAAGTGCAAAAACCGTTTTGTGAAAAACTTCATTTGCGTAATATAATTTTCAAAGTCGTTTTTGATTAGATTATCGCATTTACGTTTAAGTATCATTATAAGATAATAGCGCTTCATATTGTTTCTTACTCGTTCATTTGTGAACATTAAAAGAACAATTAAGCACTTTCTTATTTACATACGTTAGTCGAGTATTTAACGATACTCAAAGTGAGTTACAACAAGAGTTATTTATACGAGTAGATTGGTAATTTTGTAATCCGTAGAAAGGTACTGAAATTATTGATCGAGAATAGTGGGCGTAGGCTTCGATGTGTGAAGCTGAACCACTTCAAATATCGTGTGTCCTTTGCATCTCTTTCTTTCGTTTTTATTTTGTTTATTTACATATCACAAGAAATCTAGTTAGTTGAATTTAATCAATAAATTCATACTAATTACTACATATACGCTTCATACGGACAAAATCGAAAAAGTGGGCATACTCAATTCACCCCCCCTTGAGTATTTCGGATCAATAGGCTCTACAAATACGAATATCAAAATTCAGAACCGCGTATGTCCTGGGAAGCGTTTCCATAGAAAATAACATTTATCATAATCGGGAGACAAATATCCATAAAAACATTAGAACAGATGAAACAATGCGAAATTTAGTTGAAACTCGTTCAACCAAATCTTTTACTTGTGCAAAAAACGTTGTTAGATCCTCTTATGAAGAGAATAATGCACAAATAAGTGGGAGTTTTGGGGAAAAAAATCTTAGCATTAAACGTTAAGGATAAGACGAGGTTCAAAACAAATTAACCTGAACATTTGGACGATAAAGTAGCTGAACGTATAACGCTAGCAAGCTCTTTTTCTTCCAATGTTTATATGATAGACATAAACTACGCTAATACCAAAACATGAGTATTTGATACTGGTTGTGGTTCACACCTTTGTAATCACTTGCAAGGGTTAGTTAACGTACGACGACTAGCTAAAGGTGACATTGACCNATACTGGTTGTGGTTCACACCTTTGTAATCACTTGCAAGGGTTAGTTAACGTACGACGACTAGCTAAAGGTGACATTGACCTACGTATGGGAAATAGAGCTAGAGTAGTTGCGTTCGATAGTAACATATGTAATCAAATTAAGATTAGGCCAAGAGTTGTACTTAAATAATTGTTATCATGTACCAACTCTAAGCAAGAATATAATTTACATTTCTATAATAGACACAGAAGGTTTCACATTTGTAATAAAAAACAATTGTCGCACTTTTTCATATTATGATTTGGTTTATGGGCAAGCCATATCAATTGGAGGAAAATACATTCTAGATCTAACTAAAGATGTTTATCATATAGACTAGTGAGGATTAAAACAGGTGATTCTGATCAATCTTTCCTTTGGCATTGTCGATTAGGTCATATAAACGAGAAGCGTATAAAGAGACTCGTGTCCAGAGGAGTTCTCAAGCCCTTCGATTTTGAATCATATGGAATATGCGAATTTTGTTTACTTGGCAAAATGATTCGTACTCCTATTTCTAGAAAAGGTACACGAGCAAGTGAGTTGTTGGGTATTATATATACAGATGTATACGGACCAATGACTATCACTGTCAGAGGGGGTTATGACTACTTCATCACTTCTACTGATGATTTAAGTATATATGTCTATGTCTACTTAATCAGACATAAAAGTGAAGCTTTAGAAAAGTTCAAAGAGTTTCAGAATGAAGTAGAGAACCAAATTCAAAGAAAGATCAAGGCCTTACGATCAGATCATGGAGGGGAATATCTAAGTAACGACTTCGATAATTACCTGAAAGACTGTGGAATAGTTTCACAGTTGACTCCTCCAGGAACACCACAATTTAATGGTGTGGCTAAAAGAAGGAATCGAACTTTATTAGATATGGTTCGACCCATGATGAGTCAAGCTAAACTACCTGACTCATTTTAGGGTTTTGCGCTTTTGTCTGCTATTTTCTCACTAAATCGAAGCCAGACTAAAGCAGCCGAGAAAACTCTATATGAGATATGGAAAGGGAAGGTCCCTAACTTGTCGTTTCTTCGTGTATGGGGTTGTGAAGCTTTTGTCAAAAGAAAGTCCGGCGATAAATTAGCTCCTCGATCCAACAAGTATTTCTTTGTGGGTTATCCAAAGAAAACTTGTGGTTATTATTTCTATCACCGTCAAGAGGGCAAAGTGTTTGTGTCTCGTGATGCTGTCTTTCTAGAAAAAAAAAATTATTTCTAGAAGATAGAGTGGGAGAAAATTTGAACTTTCTGAAGTTCAAGAGCCACAAACTGAGGTAATGACACATGAAGATGTTCCTTCTGCATTTAATTCAGTTGTAATTCTTTCGAAACCTAGGAGATCAGGTAGAATTAGTCACCATCCTGGCAGATATCGAAGAGTTATCGAACAAGATGGTAATTATGATGTGTTACTTTTAGAAAGTGATGAACCTGTAACCTACAAAGAGGCTATATCTAATCCTGACTCCAAACACTGGCTTGAGGCCATGCAATCCGAAATAGATTCCATATACGACAATCAGGTATGGGACCTGGTAGATTTACCTGAAGAAGTTAGCCCTCATCAGTTTAAATGGATCTTTAAGATAAAGGTTAGCATGGATGGACATAGAGATGTCTACAAAGCGCGATTGGTGGCAAAAGGTTTCACTCAAGTTCATGGCTTACACTATGATGAGACTTTTGCACCAGTTATAATGCTTCGATCCATTAGGATTATGTTAGCGATTGCTGCATTTCATGACTATGAACTATGGAAAACGGATGTCAAGACTACCTTTTGAACGAGTTTTTAAAAGAGGAAGTATACATGATACAACTTGAAGGTTTTGTAGATCCTAAACATCCTAACAAAGTGTGCAAGCTTAAGAGATCTATTTATGGTCTTAAGCAGGCATCAAGGAGTTGGAACCATCACTTCGATCATGTTATTAAAAAGAATGACTTTACTCGAAGATTTGAGGAGCCGTGTTTATACATGAAGTCTATTGGGAGCAAGGTTGTATTCTTTGTCTTGTATTTAGATGACATACTACTCATTAGGAATGATGTACCTATGCTTACTTCTATAAAGGAGTAGTTGGGAAATCACTTCCAAATGAAAGATTTGGGAGAAGCATCTTGGGTATCCGAATCTATAGAGATAGATTTAAAAGGATATTAGGTTTGAGTCAAGAGGCTTATATTGATAAGATTCTTGATCGGTTCAATATGAAAAAGTCTAGGAGAGGATTTATGCCGATAGGTAGTGGGATCACTTTGAGTAAGTCACTGTGTCCTACTGAGCCTAAGGATATTGAACGCATGAAATCGATTCCTTATGCTTCCGTTGTTGGATCGATCATGTACGCTATGATGTGCGCCCGCCCCGATGTCTTGTTTGCTTTAAGAATGACAAGTCGTTATCAAAACAAACCAGGTGAGAGTCACTGGATAGCCGTCAAGAATATTCTTAAGTAATTCAGAAGGACTAAAGATTCGTTCTTGGTTTTTGGTGGGGATTCTGAGTTACATGTAAAAGGTTACATGGATGCCAATTTCGAAACAGATAGGGATGATTTGAAATCCCAGGCTGGTTTTGTCTTTATGATAAATGAAGGAGCGGTTTATTGGAGAAGTTTTAAAGAGTCGGTCATTGCGGATTCTACAACGGAAACTGAGTACATTGCAGCATCTGAAGTTGCAAAAGAAGCTGTGTGGATTCAGCAATTTTTGGAAGGACTAAGGGTAGTTCCGACAGCCGAAGATCCTATCAATATTTATTGTGATAACAGTGGGACAATTTTCCAAGCGAAAGAGTCCAAGTCTAGTAATAAGTCTAGACATGTACAAAGGAAATTTCATTTAATTAGAGATTATATTGAAAGGAATGAAATGACGATTTTTAAGGTTGGGACAGATGCAAATATTGTAGATCCTTTAACCAAGACTTTATTGCAGGCTAAGCATGATGGTCATGTAGTTTCTATGGGATTGAGACAAGTGCCTAAATTACTGTAGATTATGAGATATATAATAATTAGATATTGTATTAATTATTTCATATATGATAATCACATTTATCGTTTGAGTTTTTATAGTGTATTAACTCTAATTTTTCAATTTTAACTCAATTTAAATATTTTGTTTTATCCGAATAGGTTGTATTGACAATGTTGAATTATATTAAAGTGAACTTGATTAATATTGTATTTTGGTCCCTAGTTACTTAATGAGGTGACGTCTCAGAGTGACTAGATTATGAGTCGATTGATGGTGTATTCAACCACCATAGAGTCATAAAGAGGACTAGTCGATTACATAGGCAGAATGTGGTGACACTCTGTCAGACAGTGACCATTTATAGAGTCCCTATGTTGCCTGGTCGTGGCAAGGATTTCTATTTAATCCTTTGTCAATTCTTTAGACTTGCGACTATTTGTCTGAGTTGGTATAGTTTTCTGGTGGCTTTGGTTTTTGTCCTAGGTCGCACCAAAAAAGGAGGCTGAAGGATATTTACTGGGTCATTGTAATCTATATTGAATGAAGAAAATAGGTTAACAGGATTGTCCACCCTTGTTAGAGTTTATTATCTCAAGGCCACTTGAGGAGATGTGACTGAAAATGCGTGGCCGCGCTTGGATGAGATCCATAGTAGATTATCCGGTCTGACAATTATTCTCCAGATCGAGGAAACCATACATGATATGATCGTGTGTAAGTACGACCTAAAAGACACCTTGCAATGAGTGGGAGATTTAACGGACAATAGAATTGATAGCGCACACTTGTGTCGGACAAGTGGGAAATTGTTGGAGTAGTGTCCTCCTCAATAGTGCGTCTACATAATAAATATCATAAAAGGAATATCAGGGATATTATATTTGTGAGTTGATCAACGTAAATCGGTAACGCTCGGCGTACTAGAGTTTGATGTTACTGTCTTATGACGGCGGTGATCAATTGATCCATCGAGGTCACACATATAGGATGGAGCCCAAATGGAAAACTAATTATTTAGATAATTAGCTCCTTGAAATATATTGACTAATAGTTAGTCAAGTGAGTTTTAAAGAATATTTATTCTCGAATTATACGATAATTGGGTAATAAATATTAAATCTTATTAATATGATTAAATAAGGTAAAATTTAGTAATTAATAGTAAATTGACTAAATTAGTATTATTTACTAATAAAGTATTAGTTTTAATACGATGAGTTTATTAAGTTTGAGGCGGAGGTTATTAGCTAACTAAATTTGCAAGAGGCTCTAAATTTAGCTAAACGGGTTTTTTAAGACACATTTTTGTAAGATAAAATGGTCTAATATCATTTAAGACTTAAATGTATATTTGTTAATAATTTGTATTATTTAAGAGTTAAATAATCGAATTAATATTCAATTATATAAGATGATTTAATATAAGTCTTATGAGCATTTGTAGGACAAGTGTTAGAGACCGAAATGGACCCGATCTACTATATATTGGACGGTTGGTGTAGAATCATTTTTGAGTCATGTGTTTGGTGACATAAGCACACCAAACCCACTCTTTTTTACTCCAATTCTTTACATTTGAAAGGCTATAAATACCCCTCAAAATGGACATTAAAAATGTCAGAAAAATAAGGAAAAAAATTGGCTCACTTGCTTTGTGTTGGCCGGTTCTTCTTGTGCCAAGAACAAGTGTTGTTCTTTAACTTTTCTTCTTATTTTTCGTCAAAAAATCATCTCTAAAATTCACACAAATATTATACATCAATTATTATTATTAGTGATAATAATTTGTAGTATTATTTCAAGATAATATCCTACATAATATCTAGTTAATATTATTAGGATAATTTGGGTTAAGTCTTAGGTGCAATCAAGAGGAGACTTCAAATTTGAAGTTCAAGACTAAATAATAACCAATGTAATGATTTTTTCTTATCTTTTACATATTTTTTTATATACCTCGCTGCATGCATGTAACTATATTGTCTCTAACTAAATTAACATTTAATTTAGTTACTAATTAGAGGTGTCTAATTAGGGGTCTACTACTTTTAGTAGGTAGTAGGGCCATCAATCACCAGGTACCTCACCTGCTTGTTGACTTCTCCTGCGTAGGTTGGGATTGTGATTTCTCCTAGTGAATGCGTGGTCTCTCCACTGAATCCTACCAACGGTATATTTATTTTTGCTAGATCTTTTTCACTGATTCCCATACCTTTTATAGTGTCCAACATAATCAGGTTGACTGAACTTCCGGTAGCTACTAGAACTTTCCTCACTGTGCAATTTGCCATGGACAACGTTACGATTAACGCATCATGGTGTTCCTGGTCCTTATGAACGTCTATTTCATCAAAGGTAACAGCTAGTAGATTGCAGTGGCTGATTCTGTAGAAGGATTCTGGCTTGTTGCCTTTGCTTTCAGTGGCATGTTTTTTCGCGGCTGAGTCAAGCCACTCAAATCCGAACCTCCTGTTATCACGTTTAATATTTTGGTGCAGACAGGTGGTGGTGAAGGTAGGGTTTATCTTGTGCTGCTCACCTTGCCCTTTTGCCTGCCCCCACGTGATAACAGGTGGTCCAGGTTCCCCTGGTCATAATGGTACTTAACTTCTCTTCACAGATTGTAGCAGTCTTCCGTGTTGTGCCCAATATCGTTATGGAACTCACACTTCTTCCTGCTATCTTTCCTCCATAACCATTTGACTTTGTCTCTGAAGTCTTTAAGGGATTGTAGGAGTCCTGCCATTCTAGTGTTGAAGCCATACTCGTTCAACATTGGTGATGGTGGCTTCTCCCTGCCTTCTACTTTATGCACTTTCTTTTCAAGGGGTCTATTATAAGGTTTAGACCTTTCCTCCTTTATTTCTGCTGTTTCTTTCTTCACCGCCTTTTCGATTCCTGAGACCTGCCTCTTGGAGAGCAAATCCTCTTCCAACCTGATTGCTGCTGCCGCCTTTGCTTGGAGATCCTCGAATGTACGACAAGGATGTTTCGTTAACTCCTTATATAGGTTTGAGTCCTGATGCAACCCCTGTTGGAATGCTTCTACAGCTGTTGGCATGTCACACCCTCTGATAGATATCTTCTCTTTATTGAACCTAGTGACAAAGTCTTTGATCCTCTCCTCGAATCCTTGCACTATCCGATAAAGATCGCTGATGTGCTTATTAGGTCTCCTGCTACTGGCGAACTACTGTGTGAATGCGTTTACCAGATCATCAAATGTGGCTATTGAACTGTTTGGCAAACCAACGAACCACTACAAAGCGGCTCCTAACAGTTTTGAACCGAACCCTTTGCAGATGCATATTTCTTTTAGGGGTCTTGTTGCTGTTATGACCATCATCTTTTGCTTGTACTGGCTGATGTGGTCAAAGGGATCCGTAGTACCATCATAGAGGTTCATGGTAAGGCCGTAGAATCCTTTTTGCATAGCGACCAGTGATATCATATCTACGAACGGGGAATCTGCATAGCTGCTTGGGGTCAACTTTTCCAAGGGAGCTGACATCCCTGGAATCCCGCTCAATATCTCTTTGAGCTCCAAATATTGCTGGTCTCTGATGCTGATGTAATCAAAGATAGGATTGAATACAACTGCCTGATGGTTTTGGGTGATGCCTCTTATCCAGGCTGTCGTCGGGATTTGGCTGCTCGCTGAAAGTGGAATGGTCGTGACTAGGGAGCTGGATTGCCAACCTCTTACCTGTTGACCGACAGTTCCAACACCAGGCATCTGGTTAGTGGTAACCAAATTACTGACAAGTGTATTACCTGATCCCATGCTGCTTCCTGGTGGCCAGCCGTCTGGCGTGAGTTGTCCTAGCCTATGGGGGAACTATCCCACCTGCTGGAGGTGTTCCCGTAAGATCCAATATAGTTACTAACTTGGAGGGGATTAGCCAAGATTGCTCTCTACTTCCTGATGCTTCACCCAGGAAACTGGTAACTTGTGTCTGAATCCTACTTGTTGTTGGTGATCGAGTTAGCATGACCATTTGTTGCAAGGCATCTATCTGCGCACAAAGTGCGCGATTCTCCTCTGCTTCTTGAGCCTTTGCTTTCCGGTTCTCTTCTTTTATGATGTCAATGGTCCTCTGCAAGTTGTCCATCCCGCTGATTATGATTTGCGTGGTATTAGGTGGTGGAGAATCATGGTGTCTGACATGCCGAGCATCCTGGCTTCCCTGAGCAGGGATCGCCTCCCTTTCCTCTCTTGGTGGCAATTCTACCTCCTTAGCTGCCTTTGGTTGGCTAGTCTTAGGTGGAAGATTTTTCGTCGCAACTGGTCCTGATGTGGCCGCCTGGATATTGGATGCTTGTGGTGCACTTGCCTGCATCCTCGGTGACTGGCTTCCTTTAGACCTGGGGGGAATGGATGATTTGTTTCCTGCCATGCAGGGTTTCATACTTTTGGACGGTTAACGATGACGACCACTATGCCCCATGGTGGGCGCCAAACTATTTTTGTATATTTAACGTGCTAAGTCGATTTTAGGGTTAAAGTGATCTTAAGTGTGAATCATCTTGTATGTATGTAATGTAGTACGTAAGACAAAGAGAATAAACACAAGAAATTTGGTGACGCGGAAAACCCAATGTGGGAAACGACCACGAGAAGGAGATGATATCCTTCAAAGATGTTCACTGGAAATATTGATGGGAGTACAATGGAGGCAAGATGTAAATTTTTATGTACGTGATATGTGGTAGCTTATTCTCCGGTTGTGTCTGTCAATATCCTTCCTTGCCTCTCCTTATATAGTACTTCACCCAATTAGGTTAGTCTTACTTAGCCTCCAAGTTTCCTTCATCCGTCCCCTATTGGGCTACTCTCTACACCCAGCCTTAATTAACAATCTGGGCCTCTAGCTCCTCAGCCCACGCGTCGTCTTTCCTTTAACTCGCACGATAACTGGGCCTTCTAAGCCTTAGCCCGTATCCTTCTCATCTGCTCCACCCTTTACTCCAACCTTGGCCCACTACAAATTAGGCCCAAACAGGGAGCCCCGTTGAAGATTATTCACATGTTAAAACAACAAATCAACCAAAAAAAGCAACAACCAAACGATAAGGAGTATCATTGACTAAAAAATGTAGCTGCCAATACCAAAAACATCAGCTTTATCGAAATCTTTTCTTTCCACTAAATCGGCAACGGTGTTATACCACAATCTTATATATTAAAGCAACAACCACAGAGCTTATGTGTCCGCCTTTGGTTGAAAGTTGCATTAAAAAAAAAATTATTTGGCTGATGTCAGTAACCCACATTCCTTGAGGCAATTTATTTGGCAGATGTACTTCGTAAGTTCTCTTGAGTCTTGCCTCAATAAATAAATCAATTATGAATTATTAATTTTATACAATTAATTTGGAATCATCTTTGTATGATAAAATAAAAAAAATATAGAGCAATTTTTTCAAAAAATAAAAATAAAAATATATGCACTGTGCAAAATCTCATTTTGTTTCATGCACGGGTTTGATTAAATGAAAAATGGGGTTAACAATTTGTATAAAGTCTACAACTATTCAAACTTGTGCAATTTCACTAATTTTGTGTTAATTTTCATTCCAAGTAATTATGTTTCTTCTTATACAAGGCGAGCTATTTTGAAGCCGCACGAGTAACAAGACATAGTAGAAACTCGGATTTAGCTATCAAGAGGACATATCGTACTACAAGTACTCGGCCAAAGCCTATTATATCACATATGCTTATTACAAATAAAATTTATAATTCCAATCTAATAAGATCATAAATATGATTTAATAACTCGATTATTAAATTTTTAAATTAAATTTGTTAAAAAAAAATTGCATGGAAATTTTTCTGCTTTACTTTTAAAACTTCATTTTTTAAGATAATTAAATGTAAAAGAAGATAATTAATTAATATAAATCTCAATATTTGCATTTTCCTATAATAACAAACTCTTAAAAAGCATACCCGTGCAATTTGCACGGGTTTAAAACTAGTGACATCGTTAATGCAAAAGTACACTGGTGCATAATGTGTCAAGTAAATGTCGGAGAAATAGTAGTAAGCAATAAAAGAAATAGAACAAAAAAAAATCTTCTGATACTAAAAGTTGATTTACATGAGTCATCACTACGCCAATTCTGCACATTAATAACGACCCCATAACAACGGGTTACTGCATACAATAATGTAATATAGGTAATTGTTGCCCAAATATTAGCCGAAAACTCAAGCGCGCAATATTAAGGAAACGATTTTCCATTTAACCGTTATAAACTTTTCGTTTACAACGGATGTAGAAAAACCATTGTCAAATATATGCAACAGTTTACCGCAAAACCGTCGTTGATTATTTTTCTCAACGGTATTGTACAACCGTTATCGATTATTAACAACGGTTTTGGGATAACCGTTTTCTAGTTTTATATCAAGAACGGTGGTTCATAACCGTTGTTATATTTATGAAAAATGGTTTTTTTGTAAACTGTTGTTATATTTTGTTTGAAGAACGGTGTTATTAAAACCGTTATTACTTTTTAAATTGTTTTTTTTTTCGAATCAACATTATTTGACCAATAATGCATGCAAAAAGGTATTAACAATATATATAGCCGTTGTACATACATGTAGCTGTTATACTATTCAATTTTTCTATAAATACGTCCTAATGTTTCAGTTGTTTACCAAAATTTATCAAACATTTACTCTTAGCCTATTTCATTATTCTCTCTCTAAATTTATAAAACATATATATGGCTTGGTTAACTGAACCACAATCACATTCTCATTACGTCTATCCTTTCACTTGCATTGTGCATAATATCCCTGTTCATTTTGTAGATGGAAATGGTGTAATGAAGGATTTAGCATGGATGAAGGTAATGCTTAATGATGACGCAGGTTAGACGGCGGTTAAAAGAGTCCACCCTGTGTCAACAAGCGGACATGGTTTTCAGGGCTTCGTTTTTATCGAGTTTGACAGAGTTGACACTCATGAAAGTTTTCGTCAGGCAAAAAAAATTAGGGGCTAGATTTGGGACGCAAGATGCGGGGAAATAGAACTTTTATTCGGATGCTAGACAAAGTGGCCCTTATCTATGGGTTACTACCCATGTTGATCATCTTCTGTTGAGTCATTACAGGACTCATCACAGTCTTACCACCGTGGCTCTATCATGGGAAACAGAGGTAGTGCCCCCTGTGAGCAATAATGAATTGCCGATCGTCGACTTGATCTTTGCCGAGTTTCATGAAGATTACCCATCGCCATCGGAGTCTAATAATTAATTAAGTCTTCATTTTTAATTTTAGCATTATATCTTATACCAAATAACGTGGACCTTTACAGACTTATCAACATAATAAAAAATAGGTGGTACACCCAAGTACGTAAATTACTAGTGATTAGGATTTTACCACAAAGTGTTAAATTTGAACTATTTAGATGTTTAGGGGACAACAAAACAGCCAGCGCCATCCTTCAGCATACGGCAAACGGTGCCGCCCACCTAAGTTGTTAGTTCAAATTGAACACAATATGTACCCTCACTATACCCTTTTAAATTACATTGATAAGTAATAAAACCAGTTAGAAAGATAACATATTCATGGCCAAATAGGTAGTTTAGTCAAGTCTTGTCATAATTCAACAAAGGATTTAGCCTATAAGGCTCATCCTTAGAGTATGTAAAAATAAAAATAAAAATA
>VHZZ01028337.1:6149-18400 GCA_009801015.1 Silene noctiflora
ACGGAAAAATAGCTACTAAAAGCTATATTACCTACAAAATACGTTAAGTGCAAGCAAAACGACTAGAACACGATATTAGCTCGAATAACACTACTGAAAGTGAAAATATGAAGTAAAAACCAAGCTAATATGAGAGGTAAAACTATATATAAAATACACTTATCAGTCTAACTTGGAGTTATCATTATAAATGGTAGTCCGATCATATCATTGTTTGATGGTGAGTCTGTATCGAGTCGTCGTGAGTATAGATGGTCTCACATGTTTACTAGTTTTGCATTTCCGTTGTTATTGATTGTTGGTTATATTCAATTGTTGTAAAAATGACTGAGAGAGCATCTAGTTACTCCCGACTGAATTGTCGCCCCCTTTCTCAGGTTGTTGAGATGGTTGTTGTTTTGTTGATGCTTGCTTGGGATGCATCGAGAGGCGAGATGAATAAATTGTTTAGGAGTTTGTTTTATGTTTTGAGAACCCTTGAATAATGTATTAGTTTGGTTTTGGAGTTTAGCAGCGAACCGGATTTGTCATGTGTTTCCGCCACCTAGAACTTATATTTATGTTATACTCTGATTTATCATTTATATTATGATATATTCTTTATGGTATAATCTGGGTTGTTACACACCCAGACGTACCTACTACCCGGTGACGGCACTGCAGCACCGCCCACCAAAACAGCGGGACCGCAGCCTGTAAAAAGGTACTCCGGACACACTGGTGGTACCGGGCCCGAGAGCGACTCGGATCCCCTGCGAGACAACGTGAATCAACCTCACGTGTCCCTCCCTAACTCAAGCTATTAATGTGCACATTCCTCTTGGAGTGAGAAGCTCCAAGAGGCGACCTAAGCGGAAGACGGTCTCCCAACCGCCTTCCGTCTCCAATATAATCATCACACCACCACCATCTACCTCCAACAAGACATGAAACAAAAGAATACAATTACAACACAATGCCGATTACAATCACATATCTGATACCTTACCAACATATCATGATTTAACCACATGTACCCAAAAGTATAATTCTCAAGTCAACACAACCAATGCTATATGAGACACAATTCCGACTCATACACAAACTCGACATCAACCTCAATTATCATGTGAATGCAAGACTACTCATATCGCAGAACATAATGACAAATGCATACAAAACCCATATACAATATCGAGACCGAGTAGGATTAACCTACCTTTTAGCATTCTTCAACAACCTAGACATATCCAATCGATTCCGTCTCATAAAACCATCTCATCCTAAAATAATCACATAATAACTATCACAATACATCCTATACTACCATACTAACCAAAATCCCTTATTAATACTCACTAATTACCCATTAATCTAATTAAAATCATTAATTACCGAAATATATTAAAACCGCCAAAAGTTAGGGTTAAAGGAGGTGTTAGCTCTACTTACAAAGTGAAAGGATGGTGAGTGAGGTGTGAGAATCTTCAATCCAAGCTTAGACTCCATAGTAATATGTTTGGGATGATTTTATAGAGAAGGAAGAGAGTTTAGAGAGAAGGGGGAATAATGAGAAATGAATTAGGGTTAGGGGATGAAACACGATTTATGCGCACTGATAGTGTCACTCGGTCGAGTGAGCGGTTCACTCGGCCGAGTGCCACCTACTCGGTCGAGTGTACCAATCACTCGGTCGATTCAACTATACTCGGTCGAGTAGACCACCTACTCGGCCGATTCAACCCTACTCGGTCGACTAGACCACCTACTCAGCCGAGTAAACCCTACTCGATCCCCTACTAGGTCACTCGGTCCATTTCCCATCTTTACTAGGTCTAGTCTAAGCTCCACTTGGTCTAATATAAGGTCAAATATTACTCTCTCACAGCTCTCACACATCCCAAGGCTTCTCGTACGGATCCCAAAATATTCGGGTATTACACACCCTATCCTTATAGGCTTCCTGATGGACATGTTTCAATAGTTTGGTCAAATGGTCATTCCCTTCAACAACACTTGGGTCGTTGACGGTGAACTCTTGAAATTAAAAGGGGTTGGGCGGTGTGATGAGAGTGGATGAGCCTTCTTGGGGCTCTTGTTGCTCTTTGATTATGGATTTTACAAGATGAGAAACGGGAAGAAGGTAATTATCTCGGTGCGCATTTATACGGCATATCTTTCTTGGCAATGTCATAGACTTTGAATCCTTAATAAGCCACTCATATTTCCCGGTTGCATTGTCGTGGGTCACCCAATGAAATTTGTTCACTAATGTGCTCATGTCAAGGGGATTTCCTCTTTTAACCGGCTTATAAGCCTTGTCTTCATTGAACCGTGGATTGAAGTGCTTAGCTAATTTTGTGATCAAGCCGCCATTTACAATATATGTCGTGTTGTCTTTCCCCAACTGGATATCTTTTCGCCATTCTAATTACAATTGAAAGATATCGTATCTAAATTTGTAGTTCCTATGGGTATTTACTTGTGATTCAAGGTAAGCAAGGTCTAATTCCGTGAATACATTGGCTTTCTTTCGTGCAATGAGGGTGTTGGCGATAGAATGATACAAATACCGAAAACCCGGATGGTGCACATACAAGGCATGACACTCTTTATAGAATGTGAAATCCCGGCTGGCAATTGCCTTCCAAATGGGCTTAGCATCAAAACTAGGGATTTTCTTGAAGAGTCACCATTAGCTTTGAAGGCCAAACACCGCACCAAAATTTGATTTTTCCATTCTTCTTGATACATTTTCGAGTCGGAACTCGACATACCTTCGATCCTCTACCTTAGATAGCTTTAATGAACTAATTAATTCCAATGTAAGGGAGGGGTATGTCAACTCACTCATATCAAACAATGTAGATAAGCTCATAGACTCGAAAAATGCCTTGGTTTGATCAAGCACTCCTAACGTAGTTAAGGTATTATGGCAAACGAACTTGGTAGCAATAAACTTCTTCTTGAAAAGGGATTCAAATACTTTCTTATGAGCAATATCAAGGAATTTTAGCTCCGGGAAATCGATAAGTTGCTCAACTTCCGGTATGGTGGTAGTGGTGGCCTCCTCATAGCTCCAATGCTTTCCCTTTCTTCTTCTCGGATTAACAAAGCTTTAGATGCCAATACCTTTTGCCTTTTTGACAAATTTTGGGATTTTGATGTTTGAGTGTTTCCCTTTGTCCTTGTCATGCTTGAATACTCCTTTCAATTGATGAAATTGTGTCAACAAGTCTTGAATTGTGCTTGAACGCTCTCCCTTTCTCCCAATTTCAATCCCAAGAACAACTAATTGGGGATTTTCGAAATTCTTCAAACCCTAGAAATTGTTGGTTGAATTTGGTTGTCTTTAATGCTTTGAAAGGTGAAATGTTGACAAAGGAGTGTTTTAACTTGATTAGAAGCAAGTTTGTGATGAAGAATGATGAACTTTGGTGAGGATTTGATGAATTGATGTTGGGGTTTTGGTATTGTGAGATAAATTGTGTTTGTGTTTGAAATGGTGATTGTAAAAATGAGAAAGTAAAGGATGAGTTGTCTTGAAAAAGGGGTAAAAGCAGGGGGACTCGCGCGAGCTCCTGGGGACTCGGGCGAGTTTTGCGACGGGGTACCTTCTTCAGAGCATAGCTCGCACGAGCGTTGAAGGACTCGCATAAGCTGAATAGCAGCTCGCTCGAGCTAAGCAGGGCTCGTTCGAGTTGGCTGGCAGGGTTCCTTTGCTTTTCTTCTTTTGGCTCTAACTCCCACGAGTTGATGCCAACTTGTGGGGATTCTTCCCTAGCACGTTCATTTCTTCCTTTTTTGAACTTCCTAGCATTGGGTCGCGTTCCTTAGGCTCGTCTAGCCTAGGCATATGCTTCCCCACACTTGGTCTTTGCATTCTACAAACTTCAAAACACAATTAGCAACCTTCCCTCACCCGCTCTTATGCTCAAAAATGTGATAAAACAAAGCAAATAAATGCAATGCAAAAATTGAAATGTATGAATAAATGCAAGTTAAGAGGTTAGTATATATACAAATGGTGGTTTAAAGGAAGTATCCACCAAATTCTCCTCCATTTTAAAGCTTTAAAGGGGGCAAGGTGAGGATGTTGTTAAGGTTGCTCAACACCCCACAAAAGTAGTCGAAGGCTTGTTCACATTCATGATACAAGTCTTAAGTAGACCTCAGCATATCGTAGCTTTAATTCACATAGCATCCCGTGTCAAAGTTGTAATGACAAGGAGCTACATAGCCTTGGCTTAGGATCATTGCGCTCCCAACATAAGAATTGACCAATCCTTTGAACTCGTCATCCCATAAGCCACTAACTTCTTTCACCTCTTCTTCTTTCTTGAGAAGACTATGGGTAGGCATAGTCATCTCTTGTTTCTTTTGGCCTTAAAGGCCTCCATTGGTGCTTGTGTTGAAAAGTGAGCTATTCAAGCTCTCATCTTGGGTTTTGTCATGAAATACTCCTAGCTCTCCGAATAGAGCTATTTCAATGTAATCCACTTCCTTCCTCTAATTGAGAAGTGTCTTTCTATTCTTCCCACTAGAAATATCTTCCTTGGTAGGATTCATAGTAGAGGATTCCGGCTTCGTTTTCTCACCTTTCCGATTGTAGTTATCAACCATAAAGCATGGCTCATTCAAGTTTGGGACTCTCATTGTCTTGTCAAGGTTGAAGGTTATCTTCACATCACCAACTTAAAAGGTTAGCAACCATGCTTGAAATCAATTACCGCTACGGTGGTGTATTAAAATGGTCTTTCCAAAATGATGGGTATATTAGAATCTTCCTCCACGTCCACTATTACAAAGTCCACCGGTATGAAGAATTTTCCAACTCTCAGGGGCACATCTTCTCATACCCCTAGAGCCTTCTTTGTGGTGTCATCCGCCATTTGCAATGTCATGCTAGTACACTTCAATTCTCCCACTCCTAGCTTCTCACATACCGAATATGGCATGACACTTATGCTAGCACCTAAGTCACATAGTGTCTTATTAATGGTAGTGTCACCAATGGTACATGGGATAGAAAAACTTCCCGGATCCTTAAGCTTGGGTGGTAAATTTCCTGGAATGATGGAACTACTTCTACCGGTGAAAGCAATAGTCTTCGGCCTTCTAATGGGCCTCTTCTTGGTAAGAATATCTTTCATATATTTCACATATGCCAGTACATGAGTAATGAGCTTCGTGAACGGGATGAAAACCTCCAAGTTTTCCACAATCTCCATGAATTTCCTAAGTTGCTCATCAATATTAGGTTTGGCTTGATGACTTAGGAAGGGTAGATTAATCATAATAGGCTCCCTTTCAACATCTTTGCCCTTTTCTTCATTTCTCTTCCTCATTTGTAGTAGGCTCTACTACTTTGGTGTTCTTGTTCAAAGTTTATGACTCATTTATTTCTCCCAACTCTTCATCTCTCATCCCCTTCTTGACTTAGCATTTCCCTCAACAATGCCTTCTCCAATATGTCCCTTGGGTCCCTCATAATGCGTACCACTTTTTTAAGTGAATGACATTAATAGTTTCATTTCTTGTAGGGGGATTACCTTGAGGTGGTAATTGTCCCTTTTGCCCTTGGGAACTTGAAGATGGCAATTGTGTCAATTGAGTTTCCATCATCTTGTTATAAGCAAGGATGTTATTGATGGTGATATCCTTGGCTTGACTATCCTTTTGTATTTGAGCAAAGAAATCTTTTTGATTAATTTGCATTCGCTAAACCGCTTTTTGAATATCAAAAGCTTGGTCATTGGGTTGATTGTAGAATGTTTGGCTTTGATTGTAGAAAGGTCTTTGAGTTAGATTTCTCATTGGTGGTGGGGTGTATGGTGGTGGGTTTTGAATGCTTTGGCTTTTGTATGAGAGGTTGGGATGAAATGTGGTGTTTTCATTGTAAAAATTGGAGTAAGGGTTGCCATTATTCTTATATACTTGTAAGGCATTCACTTGTTTGGTTATGCCCTACACTCTTGTTGGTCATGTCCCAAAGTTCTACAATTCTCACATACACCATTCGAAATAGAAGGTGCCATCGTCATTGCATTGACATGTTGAGCCGATTGTTGCTTGGGTGAATTGGAAGCTTCACTTATCTTGGCCATAGCTTTGTCAAACTTCAAGCTCATTGTATCGATGTGAGAACACATTTGTGCACTCAAATCGGCACTCAATTGTGTGACGGAGTCCACATCATATCTCCCTCCTTTAGTAACTTTTTGTGATTTACTATATTGGGAGTTATGGAGCGCCATTTCCTCAATTTTGGCCCAAGTTTTGTTACCATAAACTTCGGTAAACCTTTCATTTGAACCCATATTAAGCACCTTTCTCGAATCTTCAAATAACCCATTCCAAAATTGTTGGACTAAGAACCACTTGGTTGATTCGTGATGAGGGCAACACCGGCATGTAGCTTTGAATCTTTCCCAAGCCTCATATAGAGACTCCTCATCTCTTTGCTTAAACCCGGTGATTTGGGATCTAAGCATATTAGTCTTCTAGGTTAGGTAGAACTTCTTGTAAAAGTCAAGTGCTAACTTCTTACAAGAATCGATGTCAAGGTTAGTCTTATCTAAACTCTTCAACCATTGTTGACGGTTCCGATCAAAGAAAAAGGAAACAATACCCATCGAATTTGGTCTAGTGTTACCCCCGTTTGAGAAATAGTATTGCAATAGTCACAAAAAGTCTCCATTGTGAAGATGTGGATCCTTACTAGGCATTCCTCCTAATTGACTTCTTTCAACAAGTTGTATAAAAGCCACTTTGCTATAAAGTTTTCGGTCAACTGAGCGGGTGTTGGAGTACCATTAGGTAGGTTCTCCTCGGTTGGTACGGAATGTGATAGGAATTTAGGCATGATTGGTTGGTTTTATGGTGGGTTTGGTATTGGGTTTCCCTCTCCTTGTCTTGCAAAAGGATTAGTAAAGTCAATTATTTCCACTTGAACAACTCCTACGTTCACAAGTCCTTCGATGCCTAAGTTTGGTTCCTTCTTTGTTGAAGTAGAAGCACCTCTAAAGGCTCTCCTTATACCTCTCAACATTCTCTCAATCTCATGATCAATGGGTAGGCGATTACCTTGTAATCTCTTAGGCATACAAAATATCAAACACAAGAAAACAATTAGAACCTCCTCGAGGAATTGCCTTCCTCAAGGCAAAGAAAGACACAACTAAAAATCAATAAATGATAATAATTCAACAATACATCGTCCCCGGCAACGACGCCATTTTGATGAGAGGCTTAGTCGTCACGCCCTATCAAACAATATTTTTACACAACAAACTAGGAAGTAGCAAGTGAGGTCGGATCCCAATGGACGAGTTATCAAATGGTTATAAAATATAAGTAGCTATGTCTGTGTCTCATAATTTGGATTTAAGATGTAAAATAAAATACTACAACGAAAATGTAAACAAATGAAATAACAAAGCATGCAAGTAAAAGCAGAGATGTAAACAATTGATTACAAGGCACTAGGGTGTCATGGGTTCAAAGGAGAATCATGGTATGATCATATTAATGAGTCAAACAAACAATTGTAGTTGTGTTGGGATCGAGTTCATTTATATCTTACAATCCCTAGAGAGACTTAGGCCTCGGAGTCGAATTGATTTATAGCTCACGACACCTACAACGACTTTGTTCTCCCTATTCAACTATATGCATGGTCTAACAATCCTTGAGTTGAATTATGTCTTACAAGTCTTGTTAAAAAGATAAAAAATCATGCTAGGTTGTCAATCAAACATTTCATCAAATATAACATGTGCATAAGTTGAAAACACAACATACAATCATTTATATGAACTCATTAAGCATAGATCTAATCCATGGTTACTCCTCTAATCCCCCACTAACCCTAGCTAGAGGACTACTCACATATCATCATGGTAAACATGTCATAAATTGTGTCAATCATCTTAACAAGCATAAACATGATGATAGAATGAAGAAATTAACAAGAAATTAAGTAAATGATTAAGTAAAGAGTAAAAGTATTATATCAACTTAAAATGAATAAGGAAATGGAAGAACAATAGAATAAAGCTTTAATTAATGATGAAAAATTGTCAATTCTTCAATCCAAAACCCAAAGAATTCCCCAATTACAAACTAGATATAAGATTAATTGAGCAATAAGGAAAGGATTAAGATGTAATTAAACTAATCTAAGCTAATAGAGTCCCTAAAAGTCTATCCTAGTTCTCTAATTACATAAGCTATTTATACTAAATACAAGTGTCAGGGTTAACTAAGGGCTTAAATGACGATTAAACCCCTTGAGGAAGTCCAACGACTTGCTAGAGCCAGAGCAACTCGTGGGAGTCCTTTCTTGAACGAAGATAACCCTGCTACTAAACTCATATGAGCTTTGTGGAGCTCGCACGACTTTGGCTCGAGCTCGCTCGAGCTGAGCTGAGCTCGCACGAGCTAGGCTGAGTTTCCCTTGCTTCTTGGCTTGGCTACTCCTTAGCTCGTGGGGGCTCCTCTGGACTTGTGGGGGCTTCTCTATATTGCCTGAATACTTCTTTTACTTACTACGCCTTTAGTCTTGGTCTCCTCTTTGTTGCTTGGTCGTTGGATGCGATCAATTTAGCTTCGAAATGCTCCGAAAAAGCAAGGTTGGCACTCTTCTCCTACCAAAAGCACTAAAACCTCATAGAATAACAAATAGGTGGCTAAAGATAAGAAACTATCCTAATACATACATAAATGCATGTAGAACGAGGCTAGTTAGGGAACTAAATGTGCGTAAATATGAGCCACATCGTTCGTTCTTTTATTACGATCTTTAGTACATATAACCTGACTAAATCACTTCTTCTCGAGTTGTATACTAATAATCCGTCTAAATTAACCAACAAACATTAACAAACCCGCGGTTCTGACTTTCACAGTCAGAACCCAACTCGAGAACAGACGCACAGATTGATGCGCCTCTTCCAGAAGACGCAACAGATGCTGCGCCTGTTCTGGGTTGGTTTCTGCCTCTTATCTCTCCTCGTTTCGACGTAGTCTTTCTAATTAGGTTTCTAATCGACTATTATTCTTATTATCACTCTTATTCGACATATGTAATTCTTTAGTTTTAATTCTTTTATTTTCCTTTCTTTAAATCTCTTTGGAGCATTTATGACGTAAATTCAATATAACTCATTGTAATTTATTTCTTTGTAATTGATTATTTATTTCTCTTTTATGATTTATTTATTTGGCCTTTTCACAAGTAAATGAGTGTAAATTTTTCACTTTGACCCAATTAAATGCTAACTTGTATGCTCAACCGACTTAGTCTAAATTCACATGCTAGGTTTAATCTATTGGATGTTGCATTGCATGTATATAATCAATAACATATCAAGCATAGATGATTTTCCTGGTCATTAGTAGAGGCCGCTATCGAGGTGGGCGGGATTAGGTGTTTAAATAAAGAGCATCCTAATACGTATCCTGACCCCTTACTCAGATATTTGTGAGCATCCGTGTTCATTGACATCACGAGAGTCATTCTAGACATAAATTGCTAAGGGTAAGAATTTCTTAGTGTTCATGTCACTACTTTGTATCTTGACATGGCGTGAAGTATTCGAACGGTTTCAATTTACCACAAAAATTGGTGGCGACTTCAAAAATGCAGGCTTGTTCAAACTATTCACTGGTTTCAATGCCTTTCAAATTGGTAACGGCCCATGACGTGCTTTGGTCCACCAACGTTTCGTGGGAGAAGTGTCGCCGCCTCAAAACCATAACGCGCGGGTGGCTAAGTCCACAGGTGCGCGCGGCGCAGGTGGCTTGGTCCATAATATGTTAATAGTGATGTTGCCACTGACCAAAAAACAAGGCTTGACTTTGCTAGGATCATGGTGGAGACAAAACTAAGCCAGAAGTTTCCTAACTTGTTTAAGTTCTTGGATGAAAATCAGCAAGTGATGGAGACAAGCATAAAATATGAATGGAAACCTAGTATGTGTACTAAATGTAAACAAATTGGACATGAAAAGGAAAACTGCGAGATGGCCAAACTTGAGAAGACTTATCTGGCCAAGCAAAAGGTTTGGAAAACAGTCCAAAAGCAGGTGATTGCTCCCAGTGTTTACGTGCAACAGCTTGCAAAGGAAAATATTGAGAATAAAACTCCAACCCATATGATTTACTCATCCAAGGAACCCACATTGGAGAATTAGAGAAGAGTATTCCACTATATAAGGCAAGGGGTTATACCTTCTATTGCCAATTGGTTTTATAGTGGAACCGTTTATGGTTTGTATCGTGGACTCTTTCTCCTTTGTTTGGGTGTTATCCAGGCCCGTTGTTGAATTTAACATGGTACACAAAATTAAAAAAACAGCATCAAGTGTAACACCCGCAATTTTCGTTTACGGTCTTAAAAGTATTTTAATAATTTAATTAGAGCAAATTACATTTAAATTGTATTTTTGGGTAAAAATATATTTTTTAGTGTAATATTTATAAATGTAATATTATTGTCCGTCTTAAGTGTATAGTAGCCCTAAGACGTAATTTCAAGTTGTTTCCGACTCATTTAGAGTGTTTTGGGCCTAGGCCTTCAAATGGACTATACACTATCATGTTTTTCCACTTAAAAACCCTCAAACCCTCCTTCCTCATTTAATTTCTCAGCAAACTCCACTCAAACACAAACACCATTGTTGCCATTACCACCTTCAACCTTCAAACCTTCATATCTCTTTCATTTATCAACCAATTCCTTTGTTTTTCGCGCCATTCTTCTCCCCTTCTCATTCTCCTTCTTTGTAAGTAATAAAGTCGCCGTCTTTCTTCCCTTAACACCATTTTCAAAACTTTCATCTCCTTATTATGGAGAATTCTTCATCTAACTTAACTTATTTTGTGTTTAGGTGAAAGCTTGGACGACCCGGAAGCCGACTTTTACATCATTGAGGACTCTCTCGAAGATTAGGAAGCAAAAGGTAACGCTGATAGGTTACTCGACAATACACTTGAATTCTTATGTTTATTTGGATTAGTTTGGTGTTCTACATGTTAAAGTTGGAAAATTCACATGCTTTGATATATTTCATGTTGGTTTGTGGTTCATTATGTTAATGTCTTGTGGATGTTGGATATCTAGATGCTTTTATGGATGAATTATGATAAAGTTGTCATCTTTGTTATGTTTGACACTTATTTCCTCAAGAATTCATTAAAATTGTATAAATGTAAACTATTGGTTGAAGAATTGGACATATCTTGGATGGTTGTTGGTTTACATGTTGAGTTTTACGTTCTATACGTATTTCCGTCTCATAAGCATGCTAGAATCGAGTTTGAAGATGTGTTGTATGGAAAATTATGCTGAAATTCGTGTACGGGGGTCCCTAGTTGGTAGACCGGCCGCCGGTGCCCTGGACGGGCTGGGAACCTTCTGTTTCAATTTGTTAAAATTTAGTATTGGGAGTGTCCCAGCCGGTGGGCCGGCTGCCGGTCCACTGGCCGGCTGGGAGCACTCCAGTACCTTGGGTTTTTTTGGTTCAGAGATGTTGTCCCAGCCGGTTGGCCGGCTGGGAGCCCCTATAAGTTTGGTATAAAATATGTTTAGATGTTATCCCAGCCGGTGGACCAACTGCCGGTCCGCTGACCGGCAGGGAAGTTTCTGTTTTGTTTTTGATAATTTTAGTTTAAGATGTTGGTTGGGCCGGTTGGTCGGCAGTCGGTCACCTGGACCGGCTGTGACCCCCTGTTTCCTTATTTTATTTCCTACTCACTCATATGTTTAATGAAGGATGTATGTATGAAATGTTTACGTTATATTCACATGTAATATCATATATAGTTCATGTATGAGTTATCATATGCTATCAGTTGTCTATATATCCATCCCTTATGTTTCTAATGAATGAAATTGACATGGTGCCTTATATTCTTGCATAACTTGCCTCCGCCTTACTTGTGCTGCACTAACAAGTACGTGTTTGCCACTTGTGCTGCCCTGCCAAATGTGCTTCAGCTCTTGTCACTTCCGCCACTTTCGCGCTGCCCTGGCGATTGGGGTACTCGACCATCGTGTCTAGTGATCGAGTCTTGGGTGCGAGCTGCACTGCCGCATGTCGTGAGTCTGGCCGATGTAGACTAGGACGTACCTAGCTAGTCGTTCTACCAGGGGAAAATATATGTCTAGAGTAATGAGAGCTTGTTATATGTCTTGAATGAATGCATATGCCATTTTCCATTAGTTTCATTTCATACTTGTTTGATTGTTTGTGTCTCGGACATGTTTT
>VHZZ01028380.1:6961-20163 GCA_009801015.1 Silene noctiflora
TATTTTTCTTTTGAAAAATTATCTCCCCGGAATGTACCAGAAACCATGGTGCAACGGTGCAAAACACTGTTGCACGGTTTTACAATCACTATAACAAAAAGAACATGTTTAACTACCTCGTTTACAACATTCTTTTTAGACTAGGGATTTCCTTAACTTGCCTTCATCTTGATCATCTTTGAGCTTTTCTTTSAACAATCATTGGATGCTTCAATTTGGTAAACAATTTAACTAAGAAGCAAACAATTAAATAGCAATGAAACTTGGCATCATCAACCAAGTGTGTTCTAACAGTATCACACATTCTTATTCATCACATGCCATTATTTTCTAATACTGCAAATAGTTTTATTTTGCAGGCATGGTGACTTGATCGATATGACATGTTTGTTGATTGTTTACTGTAGATAAAGGATTCTTATGCATTGTTTCTTTCTTTTCCAGTAACTAATTTTTAGAATCATTGTTTATGGGTAAAACATGTTCAGTATTCTGATGTAGTTGCTTAATCTTAGACAACTTACGAGAAATCTATCTCTAATTGATTGTTCACAAATTTGGTCTCTTACGTATAGATAAAAAAAAATCTAATTTGCATGAGTTTGGTTAGTGATGAGATTTTTTTTATGATTATTATCTATATTAATGAGTTTAACGACTAAATAGAATACAAGTAGAACAATAAGTGGATTATACATCCGATGTACTACCACCAATTTTATAGTTTCCGAGCATTATAATAAAGTTTTTGAGTTTTGTATCAAAAATTGCGAGTTTTACTATAAAGTTTTTGAGTTCATTCACTCAAACATTAAGATTAAAAAATTACAATAAAACTAAAAAACATTATATATAGTTAAATTTGAGTTGATGGAAAAAAAATTAAAATCTAACTTATAAACTTTAATAAGCTCAGAAAAAATACACATATGCTCAAAAATAAATAAAGTTTGAGATAATAAGCTCAGAAAAAATATACAAATGCTCAAAAACAAATAAAATCAGAGATAAGTATCTTCCTTTTTCTCCTTAGAATGCAACAAGGTCTGCAACAGTTGAACAAAAGCCAGCCTTTGCAACACTTATTTTATGTTTCATTATAAACGAGATAACATGCACAATAGCTTTCCTTTCTCATTTTACTCACTCCAGTCACTCCTTTATGATCTTCCGATAGAGTCTCAAATGTAATACAGTAATAGACAAGTGATCATATTAGAAACTTTTTCTATGGTATTAAAAACTGTCAGGATGGTTATGTATGTGAATATGAGAAAAAAAAAATATAGCAATTTCGATGAATAGATGTGAAGTAGTTTCTTACAAAAAAATTAGTGATAAACTATAACATTTTGTAATTACCAACACACTATACCCGAAAGAACATTACCAATAGGCACGTGCATCGCATGGGCATTAAATATAGTCTAGTATTTCAATAAATGAAGATTTTTTCGAGCCTTTACAGAGTCTCCAATTTTGTCGAAACACCTAAGGTTAATAAATAAATAATGCTAACTAAATCTAAATGGGGAAAAAAAATCTATCTATAAAGAAAACCATACGTACAGTACAACAATCATCTATCTATCTAATGTTTAATGGTTGTAAAAGCACTCCTATGAACTACCCAATTCTATATGAAATAAAATCCTTCAATTAGTTACTGATAAATAACTGTAAAAGCTGTAACTATCAATCAAATGGTAAAAAAATTGGTTAAAAAACCTATCCCTACCGCCTTTGTGATTCTATTCCCATCACAAGACTTTTAAAAATTTCATCCGTACAACCATTGCAATTCTATTTCTATCATAAGACTTTATTTTTTTTTAATATAATCTCAATCAACCTCCAGCTTATTCCCAAGTCCAAGCAATTTCCCGTGTAACATAAAATTTGATTCGGGTTAGGAGAATTATATAGACTATAAATACAGGATTTTTGTTTGCCAAATTCCACACACCAACTATTCCATATCTCATAGATCTTCTTGAGAATTACATGCAACAATGGCATCATCCAAATTTAGGTTTAGTTTGCTTTCCTAACATTCATCATCACACTGATATTAAATCATTGATATTAACTTGATTTATATTCTCCGTTTTAGTGCTTACTCAACGATCAATGAGATGAACGAAAACAAGACAAGCGGAAAAATTAAGGCCCATGTTTCTCGACTTTGGGAAGTACTGAATCCTTATGTCCCAAGCCAACTAATCTGCATAGATATAGTGCTTATAGACGAAGAGGTATATTGAAGAAACTCTTTATGCAATATTAAGTTATTATATATCATTGGTCTGTTGTAGCTTCACCATAACTACTAACTAATCATAATTGTATATGGTCACAAGGCAGTTATGTTCATGCAACCATATATGGCAATTGTAACACCCCAATTATCCGGCCAAGACAATTGAAGCATTACCATCTYGGTTTCCCGAGGTACTGATTTCGGAGATACAATCAAGAAGCCTTTATTATAAATAACAGTTTAGTGAATTACATAAATGTAAACAAATGAATAAATGAATACAAGTCATACTATTATGACTCTCTAAGAAGACTATCTCATGCCGACTCGACTCCAAGTCCAAAGCGCGGCCCAAAACCCGATCACGCCAACAAGCAAAACCTGTACTCAACCTGCTCCCCATATGATCGGAAATATCATACGGATCGACACAGGCCACCCCAGAAATAGGTGACAATTTACCCAAGCACACAACACGTCAGTTTCAATAAATAATATGAGACACGACATACGAAATGTGATTATGCAATATGACATTGAAATGTATGTGACACAACCTCCAACCACGCCACACCGGTACCGGGACACGCCCAAACGTGCCTACAACCCAGAGACAACGCCGCAACACCGCCCACCAAAATAACCCGGACCGCAGCCCGTACAAAGGTACTCTGAACACGTTGGTGGTACTGAGCCCGAGAGCGACTCAGATCCCCTACCAGACAACGTGACCCAACCTCACGTGTCCCTCCGCAACTCAAGCCATTAATGTGCACATCCCCCTCGTAATTGGAAGCTCCGAGAGGCGACCCGAGTGTGAGACGACCTCCCAACCGCCTCATGTCTCCAAAAGAATGAGTAACACCAACGTACACCGTCAACAACCTCCACAGACATATGTGACACAATATGCATGACAAACACAATACATGCAAGATACCACTCAATATGCCAATTACCGACTCATCATGATACACGGTCTCAATTACGATATGAATACCAATTCCTCAATATCACCAATGTCACGTCATAATAATGTATTTCCCAAAAACATATGAATTACGATAAACACGTTATAATGCAATGCCACTCAATGACGACTCACACGACCATCCAAATACATATATTGAAACCAAGTAAGATTAACCTACCTTTTAGCAATCCCACTACACAATAAAGCAAATATAATCAAGTGTGCTCCTCCACAAATCGTCACCTAAATACGATAATAAAATACGTATAATTACTAACTAATCTAATTAAAATAAATACGTAATTTAAATAAATAAAACCCGTCTTAATATACTACCCAAAACTCGTTCCAATGCTCGGTTGACACTTAACCTTCCACCACCCACTTCCGCCACCGTGGTCCACCACCGATCACGGTGGCCACGACCAGCATCCCCCACAGCCGGCAGCAACAACCACAACACCCCACCACCACACACCCATACCCACGACACACACACACACACCAAAAACACCACCAAAACACCACCACTGTGAGCCACCGTGGACCACCACCACGACCCCTATCCACGGTGCTACAAGGCCCTGTCCAGCCGCCATGACTCCTCCACCACGACCCCTAAACACGACAACAACAACCACAATGACGACGCAACCACACAACAACAACACCCAACAAACCCCTTTAGGTCCAATTTTATACCACCTAACACCACCTAAACCACCACCTACGGCCACCACTTAACTCTCCTCTCCACCCTCAAAAAAACCCACCCAAGGTTAGCCCAACTCAGGTCATAGAGGGTGGTTAAAAACTAGCCCAAAGACCGACGCAAACAACAATTATAAACACACATTTATAGACGGTCAAACCCAGATTTGGGTGGTCAAAGGGGTTGTCAATGACGGTCAGAGGTGAGCCAAGGTCGAGGCGGGTCTACGATATAAAGTAATTAAGGTATAAGCTAGCATAAGACGGTCTTACCTCAAGATCTTGAGACGGAGGGACAAAAGCTTCCTTTCTCTTTTAATCTCTCTTTTCTCTCTTTACAATGGTGTGGTGGAAAATGAGATGTAGTAAATGGATAAGGTGAGGTAGTATGGGTGGGTGGAGTATATATATAAGACTAGGATAGTATGTGGGAGTATATAATACATGTATTATGTATTATTATTATTATCATTATTATTTAATTATTCCGTCTCATACATAATTCGTAAAACAATATATTAAATAATTATAAAATACGGGGTATTACAGTCTTCCCTCCTTAGAATGAACTTCGTCCCCGAAATTCGCCCTACACTCTCATTTCCTCAAGTCTCATCACCAATTCTCATGCACTCCCTCTTGTCTCACATGTCTATAAATCGTATACGTTCTTTCTAAACTCCACACTTATCCCAAGGTTCTTTGTTCAACTCTCATTACTTACTCACATTCCGTACTTCATCTTTCCTAAGTTTCCGAATTATTACATCCACTCCCCCTAAAAGAGAATTTCGACTCGAAGTTCAACTAACAAACCTCATAAAGTGTTCTCATAAGCTCATTACCGAATTCTACAAATGACCATGTTTCAGGTTTAACACTCTCTCTTACCTATTGAAAATCCATAATCAAATCTCATATAGTCATAATTCTATCGATATGATACCACACTACAAGCCTCCCAAAAAGGAAATGCACAAGGTCAACCCACGGTTCTGATCCCTAATCCCATAAATAACTCCCAACTCAGGTTGGTTATATGTATACGTATCTATCACGGGGTATAACTTGATTAATATTACGTATCTATATCACGTCAAATCTCATACATTCGCAAGTATGCACATCAATCACGAATATGTGGACTCCATGAAATAATCAAGTAATGCAAAATTTCTCGTTATATGACTCAACCATGTTCAACATTCCCATTTCCGGACACCATGCCACGCATATACCGCGTCAAATACACCACATGATCACACACGTGTTTCCACATCCGTTTTCGTCCATTATCAATACTTCCGTTTATACGGAAGACCACAACACCATCATGCAAATAACCACTATATGACACATTTGGTGACCGACAACTAACATGAGTATCATTATCATCTTGCTTTTGCAAAATAAAATCATGGCAATCAACATGTACCACACACAATTGTCACATCATTTTGTCATCCAATTATACATTTCAAATTAACAACTTTCATTTAACTTTCATTCTTAAATAGTAAAAGCCACCTAATGTGGTCAATCGTAAACAATTCACAAGGTCTCATCCATATGGGGTTAACATGTTCATCCAACACAAGTTAACTAACATAAATCGCGAAATAAGGGTACACTCTTGATATTGATCGAATATTAACAAAACAAGGGCCATAGCAGGCCACTCGGTCGAGCAAGCGGCACTTGGTCGAGCAAGCGGCACTTGGTCAAGTGAACAGAGCACTCGGCTGAGTGTCACTTGGCAGAACTGGATTGTTCCCAAAATCGTCTTATGCTTACCTATACTATTACACCAACATAAATAACTCCCAACGGTGACTAGCACATCGTCTATTAGATGAATCTAGAACAATATCTTGGCCTTATGGCGACCATTATAACATAATTAAAATAAATATTCAAGTTGCACAACCAACATAATCATGATATTTAAAATTCGCTTCACAACATTACTATTCAAGTAAACACCACAACAAGATCACTATGCATAACATGCATGTTTCACTGAAAACCAGAGAACAACTTTGCAAGCAACATCTATGTTACTATCCATAGGACCAAAGTCCCACTTAACCGCTTTCACACTTTGTACATACACACTTAAATTACACGATTATACCATATAATACAAATGATCAAACACTTAAACGACATAATTGAACTTCACGCATCACATATTACACACTCAAATTCATAACCGCGAGGATCAACTCGGTAGTACTATATCCATAACTTTGTCTCCCAAAATAACACTCCCGAAAAATGACACCCCCGAAAAACCGACTTTGAATGGGCAACCTCGACTCCTTATCTCAAAATAACACCCCCGAAAAACCGACGTCGGTATAATACTATAACTATCAATTACCACATCACACGTGCACTATAACTCTCAAGTAGTTTCACCACTAGGTAGTACTACGAATTTTACTAGACATCTCTGCATATGAAATTCAAGCCTCATTCGCTACTTATAAGTTCAATCATTCAGCAAATACCCAATCTAGACTATGCAACATTCCACATCCACAAGTTATCTCGTATAATCATCTTACTTGACTCAAGAAAATTACACAAGCTAAAGCCACTTTCTTGCACTCCCAATTTCCAACATAATTTACACATAAACTTCACTACCAATCTTTCAATTAATCTACTGAACACACCCCTAACTTTGGATCACAAAGTAATACTTCCTTGGTTAAAAAATACTATCACTAGTGAGATTGGTTCTTCCTCAAACGTCAATTGGCTTACTATTACCCTTTTATATCCCTCAATCTCCACGCTTTGCCTTATCCACATATACTCATGTACAACACATCTTTATCCACTGTTTCTTACTCACATTACTTACATTACTACCTAATCAAGCCCCGTTCAAGCATCACAATCATTTAGGGTTGAAACTAATAGCATTCTCCTACACATACTTCCACGACTTGAGTTCCTATCAACGGAATAAGCTTACACCGACCCTAATAGAATACATCTATCGCGTCCATATGTGGACATGGGCAACCCGCACTGAACGCACCGGCGCGTTGGTAGTGTTTGAGGCAACGATACTTCTCCCATGGTACTTTGTGTTAAAAAAGCACGTCATGTGTCGTTACAGATTTGTAAGGCATTGAAACCGGTGAATGGTTCGAACAAGCTTGCATTTGTGGAGTCGCCACCAATTTTTTTCGGATAATTGGATCCATTCGTATACTTCGTATCATGTCAAGACATAAAGTAGTGACATGAACACTAATAAATTCGTCACCCTTAGCATTCCATGTCTAGAATGACTCTCGCGATGCCAATGAACACTGATGTTCACAGATATCTGAGTAAGGGGTGAGGGTACGTATTGGGAAGCTCATACTAGAACACCTAATCCCGCCCGCCTCGATAGTGGCCTCTATTAATGATCAGGGAATTGTCATTTATACTTGATATGTCATTAGTTGTATGCATGCAATAAATTTAGCAAGTAATTAGGTCAGAGTGAATGTTTATATTCATTACATGTGAATAAGCCATATAAATAAATCACACAAAACGAAATAAATTACAAGGAAATAAAGATACAAAAGGGTACATGAATCCATGCCATAAATACGCCTTAAAAGAAATAAAAGAATAAAAGAATAAAGAAAATAAACAAATACGTCGAAACAGCGATAATACGATTAATAGTCGATTAATAAATTTAAATTAGGATACTACGTTAGAACGAGACGAGTTCAGAGGCAGAAGCCAACCCAGAACAAGCGCAGCACATGTTGCGTCCTCTGGAAGAGGCGCATCACTTTGTGCGACTGTTCTCGAGTTGGATTCTGACTGTGAAAGTCAGACTCGTGTTTTGTTAATGTTCGTTGGTTAATTTAAGTGTATTATTGATATTAGACTCGAGATGGAAGTGATTTATAGATCAAGCACTTGAAAGAAAATCGTCATAAAACAGGAAAGATGTATCAAGGTCGAGTTTTAATGATTTTATATGGAGAAATCGAACCATTAGAAATAAGGGTTTGAAAAAGATGACGAAAACCCTCAAATATCAATTATAAGAGATTCCCGTCAAAATAAATAAAGAAAAAAAAGTAAGAAAATTGGAAATTACGAAAGGAAACGAATTAAAACAGAAAGAACGAAACAACGGTACTCGAGGAAGAAGAAGAAAAGCAACAACAGATATGCATCCCCTGAAAGAGGCGCAACAGCTACTGCGACTATTCCAGAAGGCGCAACTGCTGTTGCGTTTCTTCTCGATAGTCTKTCCCTGATGATCCGTCAAAAAAGGTTTGAAAACTTTATGATGTTGAGAACGTGTTTATGGCATGGACTCTTACATGATTAAAGTAAATAAATAAATTACAAATAGGAATTACACCATCAGACTTACATGTGGCGAAGCGAAAAACGACTAAATCGACGAATGTAATGAAGATGCCCTTTGAAATGATTTTTAGAAAACAAGTTTGATTGATTAAGTTGATTAAATTAAGTGTAGTGTTCAAATTGGTAGGTCTATGAAAAACGTGACTGGTACCTAGAATGATCTAGGCTTACGTAGTCGAGAACGCTCAAGCACATAGGCGTCGTAGCAAAAGCACGTGGTCTTAGAATGCAAAGAGAGAGAAGAGAAGGGGCGGACACTCGCATGAAGAATATGTGAGGCGGAGGCCTCTATTTATACTAATCACGAGGTGGGAGTTTTGGAAAGATTAAAATATGGAAAGAATCCAAGAAGATCTGGAAGCTGCTGGAAACATGCCCAGGAAGAGGCGCAACATGTTGTGCGCCATCTCCTGTAGCTGTTTCTCCTCCAGCAGCGGAGATTTCCGCGTTTTCAGAATTTGGAAAGGACTTGTTTTCCTTATTCCGTCAAAATAGAATATTTTTGAAATCTTAATAATATTTGATATATTTTAGGATTCTTAAAAATATCCCGACTCAGATTTGAGACGATTTTTGAGAAAATGACGACGGTTTCTGAAAATGAAGACGATTTTTGACCCGGACTCCAAATGTACTCTAATTACTGCCAAAACGACTGTATCGACGCATAGATGACAATGAAGGGGTTGACACGAATATTTAGGCAATAGTTTGACGTTGAATTAAAAGAATGTCTTAATAACGCTTCGTGCATTAAACATGCGGTCCAATCATCACCGAGTGTTTGGCGAGAG
Source organism: Silene noctiflora (assembly GCA_009801015.1). Classification (NCBI taxonomy): domain Eukaryota; kingdom Viridiplantae; phylum Streptophyta; class Magnoliopsida; order Caryophyllales; family Caryophyllaceae; genus Silene; species Silene noctiflora. Next base: position 16,104 of record VHZZ01028380.1, read on the forward strand.
GTGCAGAAACGAGGTATCTACAAAGCCCCCACTTTGACTAAGGATTGGACAAGGCGAAAGTCAAAGTATAACTCTCAGGTCAATCGAACATTACAACCTGAAGACTATGGCGACTCGAGGCGGTTCAAGGGGACTAAACCAAGGACCTGTCGTCGGGAACATTTTAGAGTCTGTCGACTTCCGGGGAGGGTCGTTTAAAGTCCAATAGACTACGTGGGAAATCTCTCCATCCATAAGAAGAGATCATTCCTGAATCTTTCTGTAGGGCGAATTTTGAAAACGATGTAGAAATGCAGATGGTGGAACGCCAGTTTTACCCGTTCCAAGATGTCGAAAGTGGGATGTCGGTTTTACCCGGGATAGAAATGTAGATATTAGGATGGTGGGACGTCAGTTTTATCCTGATGTAGGATCTTGATAGTGGGATGTCAGTTTTACCCGAGGTAGGATTTGATAGTGGGATGTCAGTTTTACCCGATGTAGGATTTTGATAAAAATTGGTTTGAAGCTTGAATCTACTTGCGTTGGTTTGAAAGTAAATTTTCAGCAAAAGTTGACAAATGTTTATTTCAAAAGGAAAGCAGGTAACCCTCTAGGGAGTGGAATTGATCATGATGAGAAATGTCATGCCTATAGAAGGTAATTTATGAAAAATACTCCGAAACATATAGAAAAACGTTCCGAATAACGAATAAGGGGTAGGACCCACAAGTAACGACTTATAACGACATGAGTCGAGCAAATATGGCTAGGGAAACGACGCAGTATGAGCTGCGATCTCAAGAAAGGATACAGCAGGTAATGCGTTTCTTCCCGAGTTCGTCCAGGTTGAATAAAACCGGAATTGAGCACGATACAGTGTGTTCATTTGTTTCGACATTAAAACACTCAAAATCCTTCATAAATCCTCACTAAAAATTGATCAAGACTTGTCCTAAATCATGAATAATCCAGGTGTGTACTCCGTCTCTTGCTTTAGTCGAATTTTTGGCTTGAATTTTGATTCACAATCATGGTTTATACACCTCAACTTTTCGAAAATTTGGGGTTTTTGCCTCAAATGGATTTGTCTCATGAAATTGGAATTAGAAATGCGTAGTAGACTATGCTAGGAGCGTAATCATGCATTTACTTTGAATTTTCGTCAAGCATAGCGAAAATGGGAGCAAAAAGTGTTGGTTTTAGGCTAAAACCGCTTAAATAGCTCGAAAATGGACTTATACTAGTTGAAAATTGATGGGACTTAATGTTTTGGAATCCTTGGATTATGGGTAAACTTGCTATCATGTCGGAGTTTCAGGTTGTGACTGCGCCCCAAGACACGTTTTTTATGTTGGTTTAGGCTTATTGTAGCGAAATGCTGCCGAAATTTCGGCTTATCGTTGCCATGAGGCACATTTAGGACACGTAGGAACGTAGTGTAAACATGTTGGTATATCTGATAGGAAACGGTTTTGAAATTTTTTGAAAACGGCTTTGGAAAGGCGTGAAAATGGCTTTGAAATGGCTTGAAATTTTCTAAAATTCTTGAATTTGCAAAGGATATGCCTTTGACGTCCGGACGAGACTTCATGGATATTGAGTTTGACCCTTCCTCGAACCTTGTGGCTGACACAGGCGTTCAGGAGGACGTAGAGGAGTTGGTCAGGAGGCTAACTAGAAGGGGTGGTCGTCATCCGGCTCGGGCACCCGAGTGGGCTGACAAATGGGATGCTCAGCATCTCATTTAGGTCGCGAAGAGCCACCTGTCATACCGCGTGGCGCGGAGTTTGGTAAACTTCTTGGTTAAGTAACCTTGCATTTATCATTTTTCTTCTTTTTCTTCTGAAATATGGTCGATTAATTAAAAAATGTTTTGAAATTTGCAGAAGGCTAGCATCATGAGGTTGTTTTTGGGTTATAAGACCATGATGGAGGCCTATGAGAGGTTGACGGAGGAGGAGAAATGCATCCTTGACAGAGGTGCCTTTAGAGCTTTGTTACGATCTTGGCGCGAGATCCGAGCGAAGAAGATTCGTGCCAACATGTGCCTGATCCGGGTATTCCTGGATCGTTTTTGGGATACGAACTCGACCTTTCACATGCCCTTTGGTGAGATCGAGGTGATCTTAAAGGACTTTGGCATGATCTCTGGCTTGCCTTGCGGAGATGAACGTGGAGATGAGCCGATGGTGTGGCCTGAGACGGCCATGAGAGCTGACTCGGATGAGGCCAAGAGGCTGGTGGGTTAGTCCTTGCCTAAAGCCGCGGCTAGGGTACCCGGTCTGGTTCTGAGTTCTTACGTCAAGGAGTACTTTGACAATAAGGCTCTCCCTAGGGTACAGTTGACTGAGGGAGGTAGCTGGGTGACTCCTCCACCGTGTACAGCCGAGCAGAGGGCTCGTTTTTGGCCTTGATGGGTTTTGTCTTCGATATACTTCGGAGATAAGGGAGAGAGGCTGTCGACGAAGCTTCTTCCCTTTCTTGCTGGCTTGGGTGGCCTAGGTCGTCTAGACTGGGTCACTCTTAGCTTTGCGGTCCTCCTTTGTTAAATGAGGGCCATAGTACGTCCCGAGTTGCTGGAGAGAGGGACGTCGCCTGCTACTGTTGGTCGGGGACTTGTCTTGGAGGTATGAACCTTTCTTTTATCTTGTATTTCTTCATTTATAGGAATAGAAATGGAATAGAGGTGCTTATCTTCCCCTTTCCTTTTGTATGGCTCGTAAAGAATAAATGATTTGTAAATAAATGATTATTTACTTGCCTTGACTAATGAACGATCATTGTAGATATAGGTAAGTAAAAAAATTACTTGATAAATAAGTGAAATGAGTAAAAGATCACTTAACATGTAGGCTTGGCACATGAGTGTAAATAAATGGTATTTAAATAAATGATTATTCACGTTCTTGGAAAATGAATGATCATTGGAAACCTCTTTTATTTATTTTAGGCGTGGATCTACTCGTACTTTCCTGGCTTTGCGTCCACGAGGGTGGCTGACGTGCCTAGGGAGTACCCTGTCATCAGGGACTGGATCATTTGTAGACAGAAGAGCCAGCGTTCCTGTTACAACACCTGCAGGAGAGTGTTAACGCTTTGCAGCTTGACAACGTAAACATTTCTTCTAATCTTTGTATTTTGTCTATTTCCGATATTGCTTGCCTAACCCTTGAGATATGATTTCAGTGGGTGCCAAGGCCTTGGGAGGACTACACTGGGACACCAGCCTTCGTGGCTGAGGTACTTAGACCTAGGAGCTCTAGTAGATTCCTTCTTGTGACGCACATGGGGCCTGTTTGATACTTGGATGAGAGTTTGGCTAGGCAGTGTTTCCGTGACATCTTAACTGTTCCCGTCGTTCCACCGCGGATGATGTTTAGGGAGCCTAATGAGGCAGAGAGGACGGAAGACTTTGCTGGAGCTGATGGCGACACTCTCCTTCTTCCTGAATTAGAGTACTCGGAGTTTGTTTTGAGGAGATTGGCGCACTGGCTGATCGTGGTAAGCATTCCTCTCGTTTGTTTGGAATATGACTTTCCTTTTTAAAGGAAAATGTATTGATGAAATTTGAATTGTAACAAGAGATCGACACCGCTGGCGCCGAGCCCCCAGCTTTTCCCGAGACTTTTCAGTATGTGGGGCCGGCTGGTGTATGGAGATCCCTTCTTTTCCCGAGGCAGTGACCGAGGCTGGCCTCGACGAGTGGCAGCACGTTGTCAAGAGGGTGAGTTCTTTATCCATACTCTTCTCTCTCTCTCTCTTTTATTATGAGATGAGACTTGATTTGATTTTAAAATGTAGGCGCCGTTGAGGCACGTGGAGCTGTGGCGGATGGCCAATCGACTACGAGCAACAACCGTCGAGGTACTTGAGGGTCGTATCGGAGGAGGGGTAAGAACCTTTCCTTGTTTTCATAAAAATTTGAAAGTTCTTTAAAAGCTTCCTTTGAATATTGATAATCAATCTTTTTGTTCTGCAGCGGGAGTGTGGGCTGAAGCTGGAGTTGGAGCGGTTGATAAGTACTTTTTATATGCATTTTTATCCCCTAGTTTAGCTATATTTTACTAATCATTTTAAC